>JXWZ01000765.1:0-26134 GCA_000956215.1 Anopheles farauti No. 4
TTTGTACTGCTTCGCTACATTTATAACCTTACACTGCACCCGTAGGATGTTAAACGCTCAGTATAAATTGGGATTGTGGTATGTAGTTAAAAGCTCATCATTTTACGCTTTATGCTCAGTTAGTGAGAAATAGCGAATCGTACGGTAATCGATTTATAATGGCCACGGGTTTGGTGAATATTCCATTAGTAGTTTACTTTATTTTATGCACAAATTAAACTTAACGTGATGCAAAACCAAGGATACAGAATTGGGCTCTCGTTTGTTTGCTCTATTGGTTATCTTTATTCCATCGTTTGTCCTGATAGCGGTCAATCGCTTCAACGTCACATCATGTGTTCGTTCGCGGGAGTCGTCTCATTGCGGACGGGAGCGATGGTCGTCTTCTTCCTTCGCAGCCGAATTCGCACCACCTCTGGGTTGGTGACGGTGGTAGTGGCGACGGTAGTGGTCACCTTCTTGCGGCGCTTCCGAATCAAATTAGGATTCTGGGTGCCAGTGTTGGTGATTGATTCCGGGGTCGATGTCAGGCTAGCAATACTGTCGGTGGAACCGTAACCAACCGAAAGCTCGATAGTGTTGCCTGCCGTAGAAGGTGGCTCACCATCAACTAATGGCACCCAGTCGTCGGAGCCATTTTCCTGGTGCTCGTCTTCGGCGTCGGTCGTGTTGGTCGCTGGCGTCTCCAAAGGAGCAGATTCAGTCAGTTCCTCATAGTACTCCACATCTGTCACATTGTTTGTGACCGTTTCCGTCGTTGTTGTACTCTCTGGCTCCAGATACGGCATTATGTATAGTAAACTCAACATACCAGGACGGGAGGAGCCAGGCTTTTGAGTAGTATAACGCTTCGTTGTGGTAGTTACTCTACGTCGTGTCTAAAAGACAGTCATGTTGACACAACGTGGAGAGGTATTTATTCATGAAATCCTCCTACTTACCGTTTGAGCCTGTTGTATTTTCTGTAAAAAAAATGAACGTTACAAAGAATGTGTTTGGGTATTTCTCTTCGGCGACTTTTTGTACTTACCTCAGGTACGCCACGTGCCTTGGTCGTTGTTTTGGAGGTGCTCGCTGTTCCCGTCTGAAAAAAAAATGCCAAAGTTAATGGATTTACCCACTTACATTCGGTTCGGAGTTAATTTATATGGGTTTTAAGTAAATCGTTACGTACCGTTCCGGATCGTTTAGTCGTCGTCGAAATCCGTGGCGTGGCTATCTGTTGAGGAAAGATATGACTGTAATGTACATCTGAAGAGAAAGACAATACACAAATCGCACTACCTTTTGCGTAACTGTCGTTGATGTTCTTCCAGAGGGAGCAGTAGCAACCAGCTTTTGGGAGAAGGAATAGATGTTCAATGTAAGCAGTACGGTTGAAGTTCCAAGACTATAGTTACCTGGCCAGTTCGTTTAGTCGT
Source organism: Anopheles farauti No. 4 (assembly GCA_000956215.1). Lineage (NCBI taxonomy): Eukaryota > Metazoa > Arthropoda > Insecta > Diptera > Culicidae > Anopheles > Anopheles farauti No. 4. The sequence goes on from JXWZ01000765.1 coordinate 1,422, forward strand.
TGTCATCGCCGGTGCAGCTACATTTCGCGGGGATGTTTTTGGTGTTGCTCCCGTGGTACCATACGAAACTAGCTGTTAGGAAATGCAATAGATGTAAGGAGCAATTTTGGAAGTACACGCTGAGATACTACCTTTGCGGAACGGATAGTCGTAGTTATCGTTCGCGCCGATGTACCGCCTTTTAGAGTCGTCGGCTGTTAAAGGTGAAATGTTTGAATGTAAAATACTAATCTCGTAAGCACTAGAAAGATGACACTTACCGTTCGGTGATTCACAGGTGTTGTCTACAAATGGAAGAATAGATTACAATTGTGTAGAATCCTCACACTTATCGATTGCAACTTACGCTTGGTCGCCTACTAGTTTGCTTTGAACTTGGTGAAACCATTGATTTCCATGTTTTAGAAGCATTTGAGCTTTCTAACCGATGCTCGCCAGAATGGATCTCTCCGTGAACGGATCGCTGGTTAGAAGGACGGTGTAGTAAGTTACTTTTTTTTTACTAAAGCAATTGTACTCACCTGAGATAACGATACTGAAAACGCTACCAAAAACAGCCATTTGAATTCCATTCTCTGCCAGCTGTGGCCGTACAGTACGGGTTTAAATCGCACACTGTAAACAGGAGCGATGGATCGGTTTGTATAAATGAGGTGTAAAAGATCGGCTAATAACACCATTACTACCTAACGAGCTCCTAATATAGCTATAAATTTAACGTACCCTACGCCATTATTAAAATGACTTTTTGATATCGATAATTTAGAGTTTGCTCACGTGGCGGTGTTAAGAGGCAGAGTCTAATATTGCTTTGTAGCTGCTCAATTTGTATTTATTTTTAGGTAATTCGAAATCGATTTCAGCACATCATGACGTCTAGATCACTTCGTTCGCTGCCTTCGTCACATTCGGGACGGGTGCGACGGTCGTTTTCTTTCTGCGCAGCCGCACACGCATCACGCCTGGGTTGGAAGTGGTAGTAGCGACGTTAGTGGTAACCTTCTTACGGCGCTTGCGAATCAAATTAGGATTTTGGGTTGTAGAGCTGGTGGTGGCGTTGGTGGCGATCAGTTCCGTGGTCGGCGTTACAGTTCCACTGACGGCAATACTATCCCGCACTGTGCTGACATCCTCGACGGGGTATTCATAGTCGTTAACACTTTCCGGAAGCTCGCTAACGGTTTCCTCGTATTCTGCATCGCTGGTGGTCGCATTGGTCGCCTTATATTCCGTTGTGGTTTCGTTAGATGCTCGAGGATTCACGGTAGTTGTAGTCACGTTGCTCGTGCCTTCCGCCGTAGTTGTAGTTGTAGTTGTAGTTGTAAAAGGAGGAATAGGTGGTGGAGGTGCATTGTATAACACTATTCCGTAGAACGAAAGGGGATCCCGCGGTTCAAATCTCTGCACGAAAAAGATATCAGTATAGTGTAGTGGACGTATTTAAAGCGGAATTATTAGCAGCTTACTGTACGCAGCATGGTTTCAGTAGTCACCGGTGTACGACGAGTCGTTGCCGCAGTTTTTCCACGCTGGGTCTAGGATCCCGTATCGAGAAGAATAAGGAGAGAACTTTCAAAACTACCCCACCTTTCCTCCCCAGAGGCTTAACATACCGTTTTACTTTGTTTCAATTTCTGCAACGAGGAAAACCATATCGTTAGTTTTGGTGATGCGAGTGTGAGTTTCACATTTCAACTCACTTCTGGAACGCCTCGTACTTTGGTGGTGGTTTTGGATTGCTGGCCGATTAAATGTAAAACAAACAACAAAGAAAGCATCAAGGAACAAATACTAGCGCACTCGCTACTCATTAACACTAACCTGTGTTCCTTTGACAGTCGTCCATGTAATCATCTGTAATATAACTCATTGGTTAGCCGTGTACCTATTTTAGCGGAGCAACTTACCGGTGGCATCGTTCGTTGAGTAATCTACGAAGCAGACAAAAAATACATTAGAAGAAGCTGCTGTTTGCTAACAACCTGATGCAAACGGAACATACCGTTGTAGTTCTGCCGTTGGTGGAAGATTTGGTCTGTGAATGGAAAAGGACACGATTTGATAAGCACTAGGAGGATCGCGGTTTTGTATGATCGCTTACCGTTCCCATTCTTTTCGTCGTCTGTGATGTTTTTAGGGTGGAACCGCTAGCCAGCTGTGAGAGTGTTAAATTGCAAAGTGTTACGTACGCAAGGGTGATGTTTGATTATGGTATGGAATCAGTACCTTTCCTAAGCGCTGGATCGTTGTTGTGACTCTTCTGATCGGAGTAGTGACAACAGGCTATTGTGGAAACGAAATGGTATCGATCACTGAATACGAGAGGAGCATTTTTTTTTTTGGATACATTTGTTTCACCGTACCTGCCCTGGACGCTTGGACGTAGCCGTAACCCTCGGTGTTGTTCCTCGTTTCGCAGTCGTCTGTAATTCACATCGAAAAGTGTACCAAAAAGAAAGACCGCCCTTAGCTTACCATTCGAAGAAAGGATAAAACCTACCGTTTGCCGTTTCGTAGTTTTTGTCTGGGTGAAGTGAACAAAATGGTGCTTTTTAGGAGCTTCCACGTACAAACTGATCGCTACTTACAGTTGCCCGCACGCTGCTAGTCGTTGTCTTTTTTATTTCAAAAATTCTCCATTGCTTGGTATCGGTTGCACTTTCTACCCCGTTGTCGTCGGCATTTGACGCACCGTTGCTGGTGGCGTGCTGTTTAAATGAACTTGTGTTGTTGTATTAGTTTCCGTCCTAGGTTGTCCCTGGTCGGAAAGGGATCTTACCGCCGCTAGGCAAAGAACAGCAAAGAGGAGAATTTTAAAATCCATATCTTGCACCTGCCACCCGTAACGCTCGACTTCATAGCACGATCACCAATGTGGCCGGATGTGTGGAATCGCTTAGTATAAAAGAATCGTTAAGGATCATCTAGAACCTAACGACCTAATGGGGTGCGATTTGGGTTTGGAAAACAATTAAACCTAAGTGAACAACATTAACGTACAATCGTCACCGGCAGGGGCTTATTATATCTGTAGCAAACACTTTCCCATACATACCAGCTCGTGCTGGGGAGCGAAAATGTGGAGCAAACGCAACGATAAGCATGCGACGGTCGCGACCATTCCTGTCGGTCACTCGTACTTATCTGTGCTGAAGTGATTAGCATATCTTGATCAAATTAAAGCAGTTGCACCCACTTCCCAGGGCGCTTGAAGAGTTGTATCGTTAAAACAACCCCTAAAACCGGACCGAACTCCAATGGCAACGCCGGGGCCGGATCGGGGCAAAGTCATCGGCGACCGCCACAATAGGCCGCCGGTGGGTGCATTTTCCGAATTTATCTCGAAATAATCTCTCATTACAAATTACGGCCACCGGCGCCACGGCATTTTTCCAGGCGATGAAGCATTTCACCATCGGGGCCCGCACGGTGCGGAGTGATAAAGAAAGGAAATCATTTAATCCACCACCCCCGGCCCGTGCGGCCTCGCACGGGGGAACCATCTTCCACGGTGGAGATGAATTGAATGGTTGCGTTCGCGGCAGTTCGCGTTGCGTTTATTTCGTGTTCATGTTTCTTGCATTTTCCCTAGCGAGCGGGGGCTGCCTTCCCACCGCGAGGTCGGATTGTTACCATTCGCTCGCGCTCTACACTTAGCGCCGTAATTATGGGGTGATGGATTGGGAAACCGTTCATGCTCTTGTTTTTGTGCCGCACCGACCTCCGACCCCGGTGGTTCGCTATGCGCTAAGAGCCCGCAACAATCGGTCATCAAACGGCGGGTGTGCCTTTGGCCAGTGAACTGTACTGATGCCGCTGGCGCCGGCATCCCCCCGAGGGCCCATTGTCTTCGAGTCCAAACGCGCCAGGTTGACAGTAATCGAGGTCAGCGTTAGAAAACCGCGGCCCTTCTGGTCTTGTGCCCCGATCAGGACACGGTCCGATCCGATCCGATGGTGAGCAGGGAGTTTTACTCCACCTAACCAATCCGCCATATTGTTCTGGCCGAACAATAAGACATGCCGTCTAACATTGAAACTAAGAATCTATCACCGAACAATGCTTTGGTCGGGTTTTTTTTTGTTTTTTTGGGTGGCTTAGAATGCCGCCACCAAGTTCACGGCACATTCGAGGGTGAGGGCGTGACCTCACGGTATAATTGCCCGACCGTTCGGAGTTGTATAACAACACGCGACCCGCACCGTAGGCAATGATCCAACACGTGACCGGTGGCACGATCCCTTTCGCGGAAGGTTCGCTCGAAATCGTGAGCCAGCGATTTGTTTGTTTCAGCGTGTGCGTTTGCGTTTTGTGGAGAGAGAAAAAAAAAGTGAACGGATACCCCGGGTCGGTATCGGGCGAGGCGAGGTTTGGAAGTGTTTATTTTAGGGGTTTCTGTCTCACGATCGCACCGTTAAAGGTTGAGACGGATTTGACAGCGTGGATGGGTTCATGTGTGCTGGCGAGAGCGATTTTACATACCCTGTTTTTTTTTTCTTTCACTCCACTTCCCATCGAAGTAAGCAGTGTCGAAGGGAAAACAAATGGTGCTCGCCGTAATGGCGAGCGTGGATTATTTGTAATTAAAACCAACAAAAAAAAAAGAAATAAATAAGTTAATTTAACGAAAGGAGATCACTGCAGGCACTTTCGTTCCGCCACACACCCGGCCGCCGAAGTGATGTGAGATGAAATTTCTTCAAATACACACCGCCAAAAATATGATCGTATCGATTTCACGCGGAAAATTGTTTCTATTTGCACTATCTGTTGTGCCGCGCCCGGCACTTTCTCTACGCACGCCGCCCGTAATTAAACGTCTGTTAGATCGGAAATTTATTTTACCTTCCTCCTCCCGCCACCCACCGGTGTGCGTGTGTGAGGGATACCGCCCAAAATTGCGCTACAAACAGCGCACACAAAACTAAACCGTCTGGCGCAAACCGGAAAGGCACAAAGTTCACCAATCAAGCATATGTGTATACGAGCGTGTGTGTGTGTGTTTGGCATGACCGGTCGGTTTCACTTTCTTCCGTGATCAAGCGTTTTTTTTGGTTACTTTCTGCAACGACTATAAACTAGAGAGACTTTGTATTACGAATTCGCCGGAGCATCTCGTTTGCACGATGCGATGCGATCCGAAAGTTCAACCCAATTGGTAAGCGGTTTGTTGCTGCTATTGGAAAAGTGGTATAATAAAACTCTTTTCTACCTTTGCACGCAATGGATGGAGGTGCGCGTGTGTGTGCATGTGAGATTTGATATGCGAGTGGGCAAACGCGGTTCAGAAGCTTGGCGAAAACCGTACGTTCGTCGCTTAACAAGGCACTCAGGTCTTTCGAATTCCCATCTTGCAACCTAAGCCGGGCTAGGTTCAATTCATTTACGATCTGCGTCGATCATTATGATCTCAACCGTTTGGACACGAACCCACAAAAAAAAAAACAACCCGCTTCAACACAAATCACCTTTTTCGATCGTTGCGTTGGAATGGAATGTGCGTCGGATTTTGATCTCGAGTGACGCGTGCTTACCGCAACGCACGCTCCATGTGCTCGATGAAACAAAAAAAAACTTGCATAACAAAATATTTCAGAACGAAGCCGAGCCCCGTAAAGCATATTCCATGCCAACGCGTCGTCCTTCGCGCTCCGTCTGCACGGTGCTGCAAATCGGTTTTGTGTGTGTTTTTTTTTTTCGTTCATTCGTCAACAACCCCGAAGCGCCGATCACGACGGGGGGAAACTTCGCACACAAACGCTCCCAATTCATTGACGATTGTGTCAGGGCGAGATTTTTATCAATTGCGTTTACCGCCGGCGGTCATTGCGCAGAAATGAAATGAATAGTGAAACAACAACAACGAAAAAACAACCTAAACCCGCCATAAAACCAAGCGAAGCCAAGATGCGATCGCACATTCCAGACCGGACCGATATTAACAGTAAATGCGCGTCGTCGTGGGACGTGCAACCTGCTCAACAATCACTTTCCATTTTTTCCACCTTACTCTCACTTATTCCTTTTTGCTCTTTCTCCTCCACAAACCATCGCGAGGAGTTAGTGCCATTTCCGCCACATCCCTGGGTGATTTTTTGTTGTTGTTTCGCACAGGTTGCAATCGTGTGCGGTTCTGTGGCCGTTTTTTTTTCTTTTTTAATCTTCATTTGGAAGGAGTTGCCTCGCCAACTTTTCCCCACTCACGAGTCGCTTGTGCCGAAGGGCGCGGGTGATTAAAAAAAAAAGCAACGACAACACTACGGCCACAGAGGAAAGTGAATCTGTCGTGTTGCGATCGAGCCCGCGCGAAGCAATCACTCCGGTTGGAAACTGGCTTCTGGCTTCTTCTGGCGGTAGGGATTTAGGTCACCAGTGTACGGTCAGTTGGAGGACGAAGCCGGTGGTCTCTCCCCTCTCCACCTCATGGGCGAAGAGCGGACCGCAATCGACGACCGGTCGCGCCGGTACACTTGTTGTTCCCTTCTGGTTTTGCGCACACCGTTTCTCAATCGGCGCGCGGTGTTAGGAAACTTCGAAATGTCGCCATGTTGTCTGCTGGCCTAGATCGTCCGTCGGTATCGATCGCTCGCGGTCACGCTGCGTCCGAACGCTGCGGCAAGTGGACGCGTCTTCGTACCACTTCGCGGTTGCTGATGATGATGATGATGTGTCGAGCCGTGGCGAATGCGCTTCATCAATTTACCTCCATGTCAGTCGCATTTCCCCGGTGTCAAACGTAAATGGGCATCTTAAAGAGCCCCAAAAAGCATCTCAAAAGAAGCCCTCGAATCGAGACCCTCGCACAACGAGGGGAAATATTAATCATCTGCAAAGTATCCAAATATCCGGACGGGGTGTGCGTGTTTTTTTTTTTGGGTTTCGCTTCGTTTGCTTCAAGTGGTGAAATTTCTCATACCGGCGGCCGGCTTTCTGACAGGTTTTCCCGCATCTTTGTCCCGGACACTCCCGAACGTGCGTTCGATTGCGCGTTTGCGTTTTTGACACTCGATCGAAGCGAAGCCCGATCCACGAACCGGCAGGAGTGTGTTTACTTTCACATTTTTGTCTCTTCCCGTGGGGACGAAAGTACGACGCTCGAGGCGTCTTTAGGAACCAATCCAATTCGTTAATGAGCTCTTTGGCGATCGCGCCAAATCGGTCGGTCGGTCGGTCGGGCGGGCGAGAAACAGACAGATCAAACCTAAAGCGTTCGTTTCATTTCACTTTCAGGCTCGGTTTGGCCGCCCAGATAGGTGGTAACGGTGCTCCAGCGGGTGGTGCCGTTCCGATTGCGGACGGGCGTAAGAGGATGCCGCGACGGTTCGAATCACCGCGCCGCTTTCCGGACTCATCGCACGGCAGTGACACCGGGACGGCCAGTACGCGCGAGTCCGAGTGTTCCGAGGAGCAGCAACATTCGCCGACGTCGGGCCCGGTGTCGCCGTTGATCAGCCAGTCGAAGCTGTACGACTCACTGGCGGCGGAACTGCGCGAGAAGCTGAGCGGTGGAGTCCCATTGCTGCTGCCCACGAAGGAACCCGATCACAAGAAGGAACCGGTCCACAGTGCGAACGATGCCGCAGCTAGACGGTAAGTTTCAGGGGGATATATTTTTGAAGTTATCCTCCAGCTCATATTCGGCCTATCCTGTTCCAGCTTCCGCAACGGGTGCCTGACCGGCTCGATCACACCGTCCACCGGTGGCAATCAAAAGCACGGCGTATCGTCCCGCGGCTCATCCGGCATCGGATCTGACCTCGCACCGAGTCCCGAACGACACGAGCCACAAAGCTCCAGCGGTGAGTATCTTCCATGGGTCATTCGCACTCTACAGAGGTTTTTTGATTTATGCGCGACTTCATCAGCGCACACACACAGGTGCGACGTGGGTAATTGCGCGAATTACACGCGCCAGTAGGAAAAACCAGAAGACCCTCGCAAACGTGTAAAGCCACTTTCTCACGGGGTTAATTAATTAGAAATGGAAAACGCGATGCCTGTTTTTTTACCCTCCCTTGTTTTAGTATTATTTATGCTCGCCGTTGCTGGTGCAGCATCTTCACTTCGGTAGCCCGAGGCACTATAAGCGTATGCAGACAAAACAAGTCAAACCGGCAACCAGTGCGATTACTTGTCGCTTGAACTTTCACTCCCTACACACATATACACACACACACACACACACGCACACACTTGGTAGAGTTTTGGGGGTGCGCAAGATCAATTTGTTTACTTTCCATCAACCGGAAGGTGTTAGGAAGGGGGATGGGGATGGTGTTTGGTGCACAAAAAGCGTACATACTACCATTACCACCGGTTAGTACCGGCACGTGAGTGAAGCCGTTTAGTCCGATTGTCTGGTAGCGGATGCATCTTAACCGGCACTTTCTAATGATGCAATTTTCCAACCAAACAGCATAGCTCAACTCGGTACACAGCGTTATAAAAAGCTCATTGATTCATTGAGGTAAAAAAAAACTGAAACAAACAGTGCAGGTCCTAATGGCCTCACGCGAATGGTGGTTAACTTGTGGATCCGGGGTTATAACCTTGTCCACACGTGGCGTAATTACACGTCATAATGCAAAGCACGTGCTTAGTAGCCATTGCTTCTGTATCATAAGTTAGTTTATAATATCAGATCCAATGCTAACGAACCTAGCTCAGCGTACCTTTGTCTTCGATTCTAATCTTTTGTTTATTTCTCCCCGGCAAAACAGAGGACGAATGGGTGAACGACCAAGAACCGACCCTGAACGGTTCGTCACATCATCATGGTGGTGGTCGGCCGGCAGAACGCTATCTGGACGATCAGCCGGTGACACGCATGAGCAAGTACCGAGATGCTCCACCACCGACAACGTACCTGTATCCGAACGTACGTGACGAACCGGCCCGTGTGCGGCATCAGCGTTCGTCAAGCCGCGAGGAAGACCGCAGCCTGCAGGGATCGGTCAACTCGCGTGAGGAGGAGGTGAAGCCAATCATCACCAACCACACGCCTCGCTACCGGAACGCCTATAAACCTACGGACGGGTATGGGATGGAGGAGCGCAAAAAGAAAATCACTATCGAGGAGAAGTACGTTGATGAGCGTGAGGGAGGCGGTCGAAGAGGTGGCCGCTACCCTTCTGCGGACGATCGGGGAGAGGATCATGAGTTTGGGTACGGCAAACCGCAACCACACAGTGGACGATACTTTGAGGAGGAGTATGAACGCGGTTATCGTGAGAATTTAACCGATCGGCAGAAGTATCGCGATATCGCGAGCGATGGCGGAAAGTATCGTGGCAAGGAGTACGATCGTCGTGGACCAGCACAGCCCCAGGTGGCGTATGCCGATCGTGCCGACTATCGCGAATACTCACCAGAACGTATCCCACCCATGATGGCTGGACGTGCGAAGTATGCACCGCAGGATAATCATTTTGGTGATCGACAGGATTTCAAGGTGGAACGTGATCAGGGCTATCATCGTTCGCCACCGATGCACAAGCCGATCGAACGTATGCGCTACGGGCATGAAGATCATGGGCACGATAGTGGCACCGATCGACGCGTAGCTTACCGTGACGAGGGACGGTTCGGGGTGAATCACCATGATGAACCACCGAAACGCACCGGATACAAACTGGCCGACAAGTACGAGGAACGCTGGAGGCAGGAGATGTCCGCAGGGTATGGAGACGTTGAGCCTTCCACCGGTCGTCGGTATCATCGAGATGAGCCGAAGCATGCTCAGCCGCCGCCTCCGCCACCGCCGGCCGACACATGGAAACCGGAACCGCGCAAGAAATCGGTCGAGATACGAACGAGCTCACCGGAGTCGACGATGCATCGCGTTTCGCCGAAGGATCGCTTCCAGACGGCGAAGGAAAAGTTCCAGCAGATGGAGCGCGAACGTCACGAACAGGAGCGGCTCGAGCAGGAGCGATTGGAGCGGGAGCGGTTGATGCACAGCAAGCGGACGGTTGAACATGCGCCACCGCCGCAAGCACGCCGCGGTTCGCTCGAACCTGCCGCCGTCAGTTCGCACGATAGCAATGGTTGGAGCTCGGAAGAGGAACTGCCGCCGAGAGGGCATCCGCGCTCGAACGCCGCCAGTCTCAGCGGTTCGGGGGTGAACGGATCGATGGGACCAGGCGGTTACCGGGAGCTGTCGCCGGAGGAACGCTACCCGGGACTGGACCGCGAACCCAGACACGTCGGACGCCAGATGATGCCGGCCAAAAGTTTGACCAATCTTGTCAAAGGCTATCGCCACAGCTATGCCGAACCACGTCCACCACCGGTTTCGCGCAGCAGTGGACGCGTTGGATTGGCCGCGGTTAACCCCTACTAGCCGGGGTTTCAGTAGATGCAAGCTCAGCAGTACCCAGCAACAAATACTCTCCCGAAAGCGTTAGCGGTAGCGGTTACGTAGGCGATTATATGTGTTTTTTTTTTGGTTTTCAATGTGCCTTATAGTGTTTATGGTTTGAAGCATACCTAATTTAGCCACCTCCAGCGAGCGTTCGGTGGACAATGTACATTGCTACGTTTCTATTACAATATGGACGATTTTTTAGAAATAAATTGACACTATAACCGGAAAGCGGATCGTTTTTTGCTTCCCTTTATTAGATTCACAAGCAACCGGGGTTAGCAACTAGTTTGTAGCTATACTTAAGCACTAGAGTGAAACTCTCAGATCGTGATTAACATTTATAGGGACACTGCTTCACTTCACCTGTCAGGCTGGCAGTTATTCGCTCCAGGTATTGGTTCACAAACCACAGATAGATGGCAGCACTGGCGGCAAGTACGAACAAAATGGCAAACAGCGATGTTAACGTCATCCACAGCCACTCTTTTGTCTGGATCGTTTCCATAGATACGGACGGCTTACCGGTCGTGGTTGATGTGGTTGATGTCGTTTGTTGAATAGTGGTGGTGAACGGTTGCATTGAAGTATCATCTCGTGGGGCGTTGGTGGTAGTCGCTGTTGTCTGTGCTGTCTCGGTGGTGCTACTTACTGTAGTGCTAGTAGCCTCTGTGGTTGTTGCTGCTAGCGACATTGTGGTACTTCCTTCACTTGAATGCGTCTGTGTCGACTCAGTGGTTGTCGTATCAGTTGATAACACAGTGGATGAGGTCGTTGTAGAGGAAACTGTTTCCGTTGTCGTCGTCGTCGTTGTTGTTGTTACGGTCTCGGAAGAGATTGTCGTGACAGGTTGTTCGGTAGTTGTTTCCATGGTGGTGGTCGTCGTAGCAACTGTCGTGGTGAACTCATCGATGCTGGTGCACTCGTCTGCTTCAACCTCGTAATTGAAGATGGTCAAATATTCTATAGCCAAATCACTGCCCGCATTTATGTTTGCTTCAATTTGAATCTAAAGAAAATCAAAATCACACCATTAAAGGGGGGTCTTTCATTTCAACCGTTTCGTTTTCTACCTTAGCTTGCTTCACAGTTTTGTTGAGCCTCTCGCGGAAGAATCCCCAGCCCTCGGTGGAGCTGGTTGTTTGCCACACCTCCACCAGAATCGGTTTCTTTTCCGAATCGAGTCGTTCCTCGTCGTAGACGCGTACTTCCAGCACGGCGCCACTGTCGAAAACTAAGTTATACGCCATCCGTAGCTCAGTCTCTTCGTTGAATGAGTACGTATCAACAGTCTCGCCACACGTAAGCCCTTGCCACTGATGCGACAGGTAATACGCAGCATCCGGACGGTACGGATCGAAGTGTTCCGAGTCATCGTAACGCTTCACCACAAACTCCTGATTGTAACCACACTTCCGGAGTGAAGACAGGGTAGCTTGATCGAAATCTATTTTCGTACAGGAAGATCCATCATTATCAACTCGAGCACCGGACACGGTTGGCAACACACAACACGCGACACTCCAACACAGTACACCAATCACAACGATATGCATTCTTCATCCGCACAATATGTCTAGGCACCACCAAACGAGTCCCGCGCAGTACCGGCCAAGCGCACCGTCCGTGGCGATCTGTCTTGCGAACGTCAATCAAAGCGTTTCAGGACCAAGGGTGCAACGAATGTTCCGACACCCAAATGACGTCTTTATAAGCTCGCTTATCGGAGCGTATTTTCTGTCACCTCTCGATGTTTAGGGCTTTGATTGATAGTTTTAACCATTTATTGCTTACGTTCTTCAGCGCCAAGCAGACACGAACCCGATTCCGGATTGGCGAAGGTGCCGACCTGGAATGGACACCGGTCCCAGAGAGTTGGTGGTCTCTTGAGTACTGAATACTGAGTACCCGCAATTAAGTGTAGACATTGAAATCCACCAGCGGTACAACGTACAATCGATGATCCGATGCGGGGGGTTAAAGCCATCGTAATCGTCGCCATCCACTAATCTGAGCCAATAATTTAAAGCCATCCTGGAATGCTGTCAATGACGAGTAGATGATAAAGCAGCGGAGGTACTTGAGCGTTTGAAGTGTTTGAAAGGCAAAGGTTGCTTGGATGGGCACGTACGCACGAGAGTGCGTTTAGATAAAATTGCTTTCCATTCTTACCGTAATAAACTAGTAAAATTAGTGTTAGATCATCCAATCACTCCAATCTGGACACTTCATTGTCTGCGCTGGTTGACAAACATTTTCCGACTACCAACCCAACCGTTCAATTGCCATCAATCAAACCCGGGGCTGATAATCAACGCGACCAATTAATCATATTCTTTCATCTGCTCAAATCACGGCAAACCGCGTATCAAAGAAGCGAGTGCCAAAAAAAAAAAAACAAACAAAAATTTCGTCCCGTGCGGCTGATATGATGCAGTTCCAGTCTCCTGTCGCTGATAAGGCATCGCGGCATTTTATCGCCCCGACTCGACATCGCGCCGCTCAGTTCGTACGCTGATAGCGTGTGGGTGAGGTGTCCATGGTTCGAGCGCGCTCGCACACCCGGAACACCTTATCGCGTTATCGGCCTTATCGGTTTCATCTATGTAGCCGGCGAGGATTAACCCGAGGTTGATCCTTGCGTGGGTCATATACCAGCATACCGCAAATACCTGCAGTCAGCGGTCAGACGTTTCGAGCGATTGTGTTTTGTCCGTGTCCCAGTTGTGCGCAGGGTAGCTAAAATGGCAAACAGTCGGTTCAATTTGCATGCGACGCGTGGTTGGTTGGTTATGGCGGTTGTGTTACAACTTGCTGCCGTTATCAGTGGACATGTCATCCAGGCGCAGGAACGGAACAGTGAGCCGAGCACCTTTGCTAACACCACGACCGAAACGGCCTGGATGGTGACGGGCATCATATTCATAGTGCTGTTCGCGTTGGCCGTCATCGTGTGCATCTATCTGTGGTACCTGCGGAACCAGAAGGTGAAAGAAATTCGTCACCTCGAGAGCCTGCGGGGCGGCCCAAAGGACAATCGGAACGTGTGGTACGGTGGGGCGCACATGTGAACGGTGGTGTGAGTGTGATTCACTGATTTGTGACTGTTCCGTCCTTCCATTGCAACGGCAAAAGAACTCGACACCTACCGTGCCCTATCTTATCGGACGTGGTCGATTTCTTCCAAATAGCTCGGGTGTTTCACAACGGTGATGACGGTATACGGATTTCATCGTGGTGCTTTTGATTTTGTTTTGTTTTGTTTTATTTTGTAAGGCCTAGAAGCTAAGCGTGTTCTCTAATGTAAAGTATGGGGCGTAGGCGAGGCGAATAAAGCAAGAAATGTTGCTCGAAACAAACGTACACATTGTTGACTCGGAATAAGTGAATAGTTGTACCTTCCTTTATTGACTGCCGCTAATACACATTTAAATTATTGTTAATTTCATATGTAGTAGTTGTTATTATTATTATTATTATTATTATTGCTGGTGGTTAACATTTCTTATGCTTACTCTGATGTCGCCTCCTGCACCTGGCACTAGACACGATGCAAAAACCTTGCACGCTTTCCATCTTCATCGCACTTGTGGCTTGTGTCAGCAGGAGACGGTAAGTGAGAGGGAACATCGTGAGGGAAAAACGTGGACACAACTCCTCCTGGAAGCATCGGTTGCTTTGTTGCTAACACATACACATACACGTACACACTACACACACAGACGGATACTGTGACGAAAGTAAAGACATCGAACTGTACAACGTAAACTATATATCACAATCGGTCGCACCGGCGGCAAAAGACGCACCGGCGGCAAATGGCCAATTCGCGCACACTAAACTTGTTCGGGGATAGTTTGCTTTGCTAACAATTTGGATTTGGAAGACCGACCGCTTCAGGCAGACAAGCGCAATCGAACGGAAAGCTAACGAACGGATGGTTGCTGGTGGCTAAGATGCAACACTGAACGTCAGTAACGAACACTCTAATAACATTGAACAATTCCTTTCGCTCATCTTCCCTTTCTCGCCTCTAAAGCAGCTAGCAGATTGTATAAACAAGAGATTCGCACTAAGCTAACGATTGCCAAACGTAGCGTTTTCGATATATGCCGTATAATATGCCGTCTAATGTGGCGTAAGTATAGACTAGATAATATTTGCACACAGTTTTGTATCATAAGCGTCATCCAGCCGGGGGGCATGCCAGCCCTTCCGGGTCGTTGTCAGCCGAAAGGTAGCATTCGGTAGCAATGGTGTTGGTGTTTGTCTCGTTTCCCATCGCAACGCAACGGGGCGAGGAGCTTACTTCGATTGTCATCCTTACTTGGCAATCTTCTTCATCTGATCCGTCTGATGCTTCATGGAGTAGGTCGCATTGTCCGCCTTGTACAGCAGCGAATCGAGCTTGTCCAGCTGGGACGTCACCTTGGTGCCGATGTCCTGTGCCGCTGCCTTAGCTACGGTCGCATCGGATGATGCGTTCAGATCCTTCATCGTGTCGAGTGTGTCCAGTGCGTCGTTGATGGATTTGCCCTCCGAGCTCCCGGCGGCCGGTTCATTGCTGGGTGTCGCTGGGCGCAGCTTGAGCAGGCTGGTCAAACTTCCACAGGCGACTTTGAATTTGTTGATTTTCTGCTGCGTCGCGGTCAGGATGCTGGTCAGCTCGTCCATCTTACCGGAGGTGCCCTGCATCGTCTCCTCATGGAGATCTACCTCCTGTAGTGCGGGAAGGAGAAACAACGTAGTAGGCTACAGTGCATGCGAGCTGAAAACAAGCGAAACGACCCGAGCTAACCTTTAACTGTTCGGTGAGCTGTTCCTCTACTTCCGTCTCCTGCCGGAGTTTCAGCTTCGCCTCGAACTCCTCCCGACTGGGATGGGCCAGTCCCAGCAGTTCCGCCCGCATGCACTCGTACTCGTACGTTCCTTCCGCCATCGTTCGTTTGTTCGTTCACTACGGGGTGCACTATCTAAAGGAAGCGACACTACCTACCCCAACCAGCTAAGGGAAGCTTTGTTTTGGTGCGAAAAGGTTGCACTACTGCTACACACAATCGAAGCCTACGCTGATTTGGTTAACCTTCTAGCTGCTGGCTAATGTCAATGTTGTATTGATTGGCGTTGGTATGTTTCTGGCATTTCCCTCTGCAGCGCGCGCACTGCGCATGGTCGTAGTTTTGTGGTGACAATTTGTTTTCGAAATGCCCGGTAACATCAGGTCGGAAAATTTCTCTACTTTTTGATGAATATTCCACTATATTGTACATATTGCAATTAGAAATATGTTATCTTCAAAATCTTATGTAGTGTACAGTAAAAAAATTTTTGTAATAATAGAGAACAATCTTAACGTTTGTTATTATTGTAACTAATAAAAAAAAATTTATTATACATTTACACCTAATTTAATCGAAAAAGAAGTGCAACATGTGCTAAAATATTTTTAAATGTCATTTGCGCCTGTCGTTAGGTAATACGCACTACAGAGGCGTTTCATCGGGTTCTCTTCGTTAAGTTGAATAGTTTCGTTAAACTTTCGTTCCCCATCTGCCCGACTATTGCTGATTGATAGTCTGCAGTAGCGTGAAATACGAGTAAGATGTGCTTGTTATCTATAAAAACATGATAAAATTAGTTATCAAAAGAATTACTCTCCAGTATCGAATCCATTCATACACGTTGAAAACTCTGCAATGTGATCATGTAAAACTTGGACGCCGTCACCCCTGCCGGTTTCTGTGCTTTAACCATAAACGTAAGGATTGATTTCTGTAGGGCCGGTTCGCTCAAGTACCAGGGGATGTTGTAGATGTGGTCCGAAACGAGTCTCGCTTCTTCCGTGATGTTCTGGGCGTACCAACAGAACAGAAACAGCTGCAGTATAGCTCCGGGAAGGTAGGTGAGCGTTTTGATGGTATCCTCATTCCAACCAAACACCTACAAGATAAGGTTTGTACTGGTACAAGTGCGACTGGTCTTAACAATAACCGTTTTGAAGAAAACCTACAATAGTCAACTCGTACAAAACTACACACACCACAATCGAGCTGGTAAGAAACTGGACCATCAAATAGAAGCTAAAACCATCCTCCAGTTGATCGATTAAGCTATGACATGGTAAAATAGTAACCACATGTATTATATCCCCGTCAACACTTCTCTATGCATGAACTTACGACAGATTGAATTTATGTTTCAAAATAATTTTCTTCAACCTTGCGTGCTGCTCCTTGCTCGCCACTCCTGCACGTAGATCCAGTTCCAGTTGTTCAATTTCTATCTTCAGAAACTTAAACATCGTCGTAATGTGCATGGCGAGCGTTGAGAACAGACTGTCGAAACCACTGAGCGATAGCACCAGCAGATAGACGCCTACTAGGATGAACGCGTACGTAAAACCAAAGCTAACGTTGCCTTCGATGCTGTAGAAGAATCTGGAAACAGTCAGATAAAAACGCCGGTTAAATAATCAGTCTCAATTAAACAATAATTTAAACAACTGTTGCTTTTACTTGGAAGAGTACGGCAATGTGGTGGTGTAGTTGGATGGTTGACTCGAAAGTAAATGATGGTATGCCGCTTTCATCAACGGCAACGTGCCGTACTCCACGCAAATTAGCACGAACGAAAACGTGTAGACGATGACGAAGATGCGAGATTTCTTCGTGGTAGCTTTAATGAGCTGCCGAATTTCTTCGCTCTCTGATTTTTGATCTGCCACCAAATGCAATCAATAGTCGGTTAAAACAGATACTGGAAACCAGAGCTACAACAAACTGGCAACTTACACTCTGCCCATTCGGCTTGCAGTTCGTTTATGAGATGAATAATTTTCGCTCGCTTCACGTTGCAAATGACCATTTTCACGTTTGTTAATAATATTTCCGTAATCGGTACCAGCACCGAGACGAATGCGATCAGCCCTTTCGTTTCGGAGACCAAATAAGTGAACTGTGCCAAAGAAAGAAAAGTCGAAATATCGTAGCGCTAAGCGGCTTGCATACCTTTCGGCGCCTACTACGGCGCACGGAAAGCAAACAAAAAAAAAAGCGATGCTCACCTGGGGTACGCACATCATGAAAACGGGAATCACTGTAAGCACCCAGTAGATATACTTGTCGATCACGGAATCTTTAATCTTTACTGTAAAACATTTGGTAAAGTAAAGCATCGCCAACAGCAAGTAGCGAACTTCGTACAGCACCAACTCGGACGCCATTGTTTCGGGTGCGTTTCGGTGACTCCGCTCACAGGAGAAGACGAACCGTCAACCGGTTGCTCCCTTTCGTTTTATAAGACGCGTGCTCGTGAGCTACACACGCGGAAAGACGCTGTCTTCGTACAAAAACGGGTGAAAATTTAATGAGGTTTGTTTTAAATTGAAAACTAATCACCACCGGAACTGAAACCACCTGTCGTAATCGGGCAGCAGGCCCCCGGGCTATCCTGTTTTCCCCTTTTCATTCGCTACCTAAACCATGCTGCCCCGACACAGCTAAATAATGTATAAATAGCGTACCAGGCCGCCAGCGCGGAGAGTGTCACCATTTAAAGAACGATTGCGTGAGAAACGCTGCTTCTTGCGGCATGTTTTGACCAAACCAAAATTCCGATTAGTCAGCATTTTGAGCGGGGGAAGTGTAATTAATTTAAAGATTGATCGCAGAAAACGTTGTCATTAATCGAGCGCTGTTTTGCGGCGGAATTAGTTGATCGGAATAATAGTAATAAACAGTGCTTACTAAAAGATTAGCACCGCTTCATGCATTCGTCGTCGAATGTCGGGAGAGTTTCACATTTCTCTTGCCCCCTAATCTCTTGCGCATACGGCTCAAAGAAACTTTCTGTGGCTTCGTCCAAATCGCCCATTTTATGCGCTTCAATTGGCCAACTGACAATCCTTATCGAAACCGGTCCGAAAAGCGTTGGAAGGAAGTTCCAAACCGCAGTTACCAGTTCCAATAAACCAAACCCAGCACGCAGATTCAGCTGTCCCGTACTAATCAATTTGTGGTACGTGCGATTAGAATGTACGCACAATTACCTCATACCAGCCGATTGCGTTCTAGCGACCTTATCGCTGCCGCTGCTCAAGAGCATAAGTCATATCGCGGCGTACAATTGTTTATCAAAGCGTCATTCGCCAATTTCGTGTCTGCACGTGATGATGATGCCCGGTTCGGAAAACCGGCAGCTGGAGATGGTGATATGTTTCACACCGGTGTATCTCCCAGCCAGCCAGATCTGTTATCACAGCAAGCGGATGATCGGGCACGTCACGATTAGAAGCAGTGGGTGAGGTTTCTCTGCTAGGGGACGACGTCATCGTCGGGTTCGGGTTCGGGCACGAGCCGGCAAGAACGACAAACCCTAGCTCGACGATTCCTTATCAATCATTCACGCTCGCCAGGCGGTTCGACCTGCGCACGGTGGGACGGTGGGTTGCAAGTTTCAGTTCGCTTTCAACCACCGTACCGATCGGTTCGTTCGCAAGAAGTAAAAGTGTGCGTGTTCGGTGTGGCAACGCAGCGCAAACCACAGACTGCAGTGCAGTGGAACTTCTTGTTGTAAAGTGAAAATCCATAAAATCCTATCACCATGAGCTGCCCAATGAGGAGTGGTTTCGTGTAAGTGTCCCATCGTCTCCGAGCGTGCTGACCATTAAGGGAAGATGCGGCTGTCGCGATTAGGTGTGATGTTTGCACTCGATGGTGACCCCATGCGACCCTGCAGCGGAGTTGCTTTCGTGAACGAAACGTTTTTGTGATTCCGTGATGAGATTAGCGTCATCTGGTTTTCAAGATTGTGGATTTTTTTTTAAATATTCGTTCTGTTGTTTTCTGCTCCTAATGCAGGGACTCGGTGCAAGGTGGACATCATCTCGGGTCGGAGGCGGGCATGCTGTACGGCGAGTACCTGATGCTGGACAAGGTGCTGAGCGCACAGCGTATGCTGTCCGTCGAGGGCAAGAAACCGGTACACGATGAGCATCTGTTTATCGTCACGCATCAAGGTAGAATAGGGGGAAGAACAGTAGGCGCTGGTTTCACCATGGTTTATGCTGCAATCGTAATGAATGAACTCTTGTTCTCTCCATAATTGAAGCGTACGAGCTGTGGTTTAAGCAAATCATCTTTGAGCTGGACTCGATCCGGGACCTCTTCAGCACGGAGCATATCGAGGAGTCTCGCACGTTGGAAATTCTGAAGCGACTGAACCGGATTGTGATGATTTTGAAGGTAAGTGGTTTCGCTTGGACCGTAGCCTAGCGCTGACGGTGGACGCTTGTCAAAATCAACTAATGAGAAGCCCTAATGATGATTCCACGGGTAAATCCGAAAATGAAAGAAAAAAGGTATGGTTCAAATATCGACATTTCCAGAGGATATGGATATCAACGTACGGGCAGCGTATCCGGTTCCACCTTCGGGAACCCACGCACACGTTAAGGATACGGCGTCCGCTTGTACGCCCACAAACACGCCCATGACCACCGCTAGCCGCGTGTAAGCGCTTTCCCGCGCTAATCAAGCCGTTGTGTGTCGTGCGACTTGTGGGGCTTCAACCGCTCGCGGAGGCGCACTGAGTGAAACATTAGCCACAGTTCGGAATTTTGTGTGTGTGTGTTTGTTTGTTTGTGTTTTCGATTTCACCACCGGTTTCGTTCATTCAAACTGAACCCGGCGCGAAATTCTTATGCTACCACAACGCGGAGGTAGTGCAAATGCCGGCACGTCGAGATCATCAGCCGTGTGAAGCCATGTGAATGTTGGCACGCCGCTGGTGGAGCGATTTGTGTTGTTGAATGGTCCGCATGGAATAAGGCGTAATACGGTTCGGGCGGACGGACGCCTCACGGAGGTCTACAAATGACCGTGGGGAGTTGTTGTCGGGGCGAGCGATAATGAAAAGGGAAGCGGGAGGGAGGGAGGGCCTTTTTTTATGCTGAAGTTGAGATGAGAGCTGTCTGCCTCGCCCAAGATTAAAGCAAGTCCATGGTCGAATAGGATGTAGAGATAGTGTGGCATTTTTTTATGCTAGAGAATGAACTACACGTACTTTGGGGGAAAAAAAGCACTCCGGTCACATTGGAATGAATCATCGTATCAAGCTGATACTTTGCAGTGTACACTTTTCATGACTCAATGTTAAAAATGGCAAAAGAAAAAAGTAATTATAATGCATCCCTTTTACTTTGCTTCACTTTATTTTTTTGTTAGCTCCTGGTTGATCAGGTACCGATTCTCGAAACGATGACCCCGCTCGATTTCATGGACTTTCGAGAGTACCTGTCGCCGGCGTCCGGCTTCCAGAGTTTGCAGTTTCGCCTGCTGGAGAACAAACTCGGCGTCAAGTCGGAGCATCGCGTGAAGTACAACCAAAAGTACACGGAAGTGTTCGCCAGCGATACCGGTGCGATCGAGCGGATCGTTACGACGGAGATGGAACCGTCGCTGGCGGATCTGGTGCAGAAGTGGCTGGAACGGACGCCCGGGCTGGAGGAGGATGGATTCAACTTCTGGGGCAAGTTCCAGGAGAGCGTGGAACAGTTGCTTGCCGACCAGGAAGCAAGCGCTAGGGTAAGCGCGAACGAAACACAACGGAAGCCGTTTGATTGAATGTCTTGGTGAACGGTGTTTTTTTTTCTTTTATCAGTCGGAGGAGCACGAGCATGTGCGCGAATATCGGCTGATGGATATTGGGAAGCGTCGCGAGGTGTACAAGTCGATCTTCGATGCGCAGGTGCATGATGCCCTGGTGGCCCGCGCAGAGCGCCGATTTACCCACAAAGCGCTCCAGGGAGCCATTATGATTACGTTCTATCGCGACGAACCACGCTTCAGTCAACCGCACCAGCTGCTGATGCTTCTGATGGACATTGACTCGCTGATCACCAAGTGGAGATGTGAGTTGAGACTTTACGGGAATTGAAGCGAACGAATTTGATTCGATAAAACATTCCTTTTCATAGATAATCACGTGATCATGGTGCAGCGTATGATTGGCTCGCAGCAGCTCGGAACCGGTGGTTCCTCCGGATATCAGTACCTTCGCTCAACACTGAGGTATTTCACTAAGGACCTATCTCCAACAAAAAACCCGAAACATCAACTAATCTCTATGCCTCTCTCTCTCTCTCGCACTCGCGCTCTCGTCTGTCAACTTCTAGCGATCGGTATAAGGTGTTCCTGGATCTGTTCAATCTCTCCACGTTCCTGATACCGCGTAGCTCGATCCCACCGCTCACGAACGAAATGCAACAGGCACTCAACCTGGGCTGGGGTTCACCGAGCCGCACTTTGGCCACGGCCCGGAACGGTTCGGTTCACTAACCAGTTAATTTTTTGGAGCAAAAAAAAAGAGGGCCGTTTGGTGGCTTGTCCGGGTTGTAAACGGCTATCCTTGTGTACTCCTCCCCAAAGCTCCCCGTTGCAAGCGCTACCGAAAATAAAGATATTAATAAATAAAAACCCCACCAGTGTTGGCTTTCCGTGTTCTGTTGATCTTGTGTCACCGTGGTTTGTTTTGCACTTTTTTTTCTCGCCGAGATGCTGTCAAGGTTAAGGTAATGTCGGGTCCGGTGTGTGTTTGTGAAATGTGCAAATAAAGGTGCATTTATATTATAAGCATTATCGAATAACACAATGGAAAAGATGGTCCTAACACCGATCGAAGCAAAGCATCATTTGAAACGGTTCTATGAGATGACAGTTGAAATTGGCTATCGAATATACTGTTGACAGCAAGTGCAAACAATTCCTTGGGCCGACACAATAGCCGTCGGACTGATTAAAAATAGAATTTAATTAAAGTACAACTAACCTCTGACATCTACCGGGATGGAATAAAAGGGAGAACAAGTCCAGCTTCGATTCGTACTGCGCACAGAATTGTTGGCTCGGAAATCAGAACCAGTCGGAGGTCATACCCGTACTCTACTCGAGCGCAACTGATAAGCTCGATCGGCTTTTGATCGGTTTGCAGCTCCGTTTGCCGTACGCAAGAGGACGCTCAGTGTGAACGCAAGTGTGATCGAAGGCACAAGCCAGCGTGTACACGCGAAGGGACGGTTCACCATCGAGCGAGTGCGAACATGACAGAAGTGATCGAAATGCTGATGATCATCCTGATCGTCACGCTCTGCTTCCTGATGATCCCGTTCAACACGAAACCGAGTGCGGTGATCGAGTCGCGGCGCAAGTTCGACGTGTTCGTGCGCCTGTATGACAAACCTTATCGGAGCGATGCGCGCGAGTACGCGTACCGGTTTCAGATCTTCCGGGCGTCATTGAGCAAAATTCGGCAGCTGAACGAGTGGAGCGAGCGGGACGTGAACGACACGGCCATCTACGGCATTACGCAATACGCCGACCTAACCGACCGGGAGTTCATCGCCCACCAGCTGGCCGATCTGTTTCCGGACGAACCTGGCGTTGGTGAAAAACCGCGCACCTTCCAGAAGTACGTGATCGAGACGCGCAGTGCCGAGATGAAGAACGACATCATCTTCTCGCGCGCGAAACGTGAGCTCCGGATCCCGACCAACTTGCCACTCACGGTGGATTGGTATGTGTATGGGTGACGGGAGAGGGCTTGAGTGTTGTTTTGTTGTTGGTGAGTAATTTTGCAAATGTAATTGTAGGCGCGAACGAGGCGTTATCTCACAGGTAAAGAACCAGGGAAGCTGTGGAGCGTGCTGGGCAATCAGCGTGGTCGATACGATAGCGGCCCTGGCGGCGATCAAGCGCAACGATCGCAAGCTCATCGAACTGTGCCATGAGCGAGTGGTTCGGTGCGCTGGCAATGGCAACAACGGTTGCGAAGGTGGTGACACGTGCCGATTGTTGGAATGGTTGGCGGAGGAGAGCTATCGGATTGGGGCGGCCGCCACCTGCCAGGAGCGGAACATGGTTGATCCCGATGGAAACTGCACGGTGGAGGTACCATTGGGACATCCGGAACTCGAGAAAGACAGCGAAAATGAAGCCGCGGACAATGGATCGACCACGGTCGTGAAGCGATTCTCCTGCCAGGGGTAAGTAGCCCACACTCAGAGCAGCCGGGCTGAGCATACTTGACACGATCCTCATTCGCGATAGGTTCGAAAATGAAGAACATCTCATGCTTCGACACCTAGCCACCAAGGGACCGATCGTGGCCGCCGTGAATGCGATCTCGTGGAAGTACTACCTCGGCGGGGTGATCCAGTACCACTGTGATTCGGACTACGAGCTGCTGAACCACGCCGTCGCCATCGTCGGGTACGAACTGAACGTGACCGTGCCTTACTACATCGTGAAAAACTCCTGGGGACCACGGTTCGGCGATCGTGGGTACGTGAAGGTGGCGATCGGAAGAAACCTGTGCGGCATCGCAAATCGCGTTTCGTTCATTGAGCTGGTGTGAGTGATGGATTCATTTAGGATAAGTTAGTGACTGATTAAGGAACGATACACTGACGTGCTACTCACCGATTGTATTTGCTTTCAACGAAACTAGGCTTTGGAAATAAGATGCTCCAGAGTTGCTTGAGTTCATTTATAGCAATTATCGTTTACTGTACCGGTTGGTTCATATCTTCCGAGGTGGCAAATATTTACAAATAGTGTTTTGTTAGCAGTTTTCATTGCACTCCGTTTCATTCGTTCACTTTCCGCTCCGGACGCCAACTACACTCTAGTCAGATGAAGATTCCGCTTCTCAATTCAGCTTCTTTTACTACTTCAGTTCGGCATGTGATAAACCATTCGAGTCATTCGAGGGTGAGTGTGTGTGTTTTTTTGTTTGTTTTTGCTTTAATTTCTTGTTCTACACTTGTTCGCCCTCTCCGCGCGGCACTCGCAGTGAAACACTCTTGGTGAACTTTTGCTTACGAAATCTTTTAATACAAGTTCACGCTACGCCTCCTGTTCATCAGCACCAATATTGTAAGCAGAATGAAAGGAAGGATCTAGTGAGCAATGCGTGCAGGTTTGATGTGTGAACTGGAGTGGGACCTACTAAATGAAAGTGTATTTGTGTCGGTCAGTGGAACTACTACGGAATGGAAAAAATCCCTACCCTACCTTTGTCGCTTGCTTGCTGCAACAACAAAACGCAACCTACGGATGTGTGACTTAACGATATGGCTGAAGGAAAAACGCTCCGTCTCTACGGTACGATACGATACGGTGACAAATTCTAACTGGAAACGATTACCACTGGTAGAAGGAATGTCTGGCGTTGCTCGCGATGCGTTTTGCCAGCAGAGGGATACATTCAAACGAACGAAAGACGTAACTGAACAACGGCAACCACGAAATGTTGTTGTGATTTCGTTCCGAACCGCACGCGCACGTTCCCATAC
>JXWZ01000766.1:0-15652 GCA_000956215.1 Anopheles farauti No. 4
CGTGTTTGAAATAAATTTATATTATCAGGTAAGTGTTTTATTGAACGTGTGCATATTTAAATATTGCTTAACTAACCTGATAAAACTAATTTATGTTCAAAATAATAATAATAATTAATAATTTATGTTTCGGGATAGTAGCACTTCAGGAGGTTCGCTGGAAGAGAGTGATGGAGCGTCAGTATCGAAGTGATTGCATGATCTACCAGAGGTGGTGGAGATAAGACGACTGAAACGGCAACAAACCTGACTCTTCCAGAAGAAGATACTGCGGCTCGACGAGTCGGAGTCGGATAAACTCAAGCGCACGCACGGCTTTTCCTAACACAAGTAAAATCGTGTCGCGAACTGAGACCCTGCTATTAAACATTGTTAGTATATAAGCAGCTCAATTTTTTAAATCAAAATAAGATACCCTCCAGAGAAATCGGTTTATGCTGTCTCCAATATTAATGAAATAACCCACGAATTCGTTTTTCAATCACTACACAATTTGGCGCAGTCCTCCCAGCCACTGCTCAGAAATTTAAAAGTTCCTAGCTGAGCCACAATGGTTAGAACTGCTCGACGGCGTGCCGATTTTGGCGACCGACAATGGCGCCCTCGGCCCATGGTGCAGCGAAACTGCGCGATTTGGCAATGGAAAGAGTTGTCAAATGTCATGTTGCGCGTGATACCAACATAAAAACTCGCTGACGAAAGTGTTGCCAGGAAAGAATCAGTGAAATCTGTTTATTAGTGCATTTCTCAAAGAAAACCATGTTCACAATAATCATTAAGTGAATATATCGTTGAAAAAAGTTACCAAAGCCGTTCAGTATTAATAAAACTGTGTAAAATATATCACAAATGAATGTATAACGCAATACAGCAGTCAATGAAGCGATAACAAAAAAAGACGTTGCTTTATAGTGACCTGGCAACCCTGTGCTAGCTGTCAAACATAGTTTCTGAAAACATGAAAATTGTCTGCAAGGGTTGCATTTATTCTTCGATAAAATGAGTATTTTTTTACGCTCTGCATGGTAAACGGACCCAATTTGCGTGCAGTTTTGTTAACAGTGATAGAGGGGCCACGGTGGTAGTGTTCGTTGAGCGGGAGCGGTGCGAAGTGACGCGACAGGATCCATGTAAAATCTTTTGTTTTGAAAAACGGTGGTGGAGTATGTGTATTGTCCCGAAAGAATGTTGATACGGTCCGGGATTGAGTCGAGCAGCCAGCGGGATCAGCAGCAGGATTGGGTGACGATGTCGCCCCTGTGGACAGCCCGTTATGACTACCAGGCGCAGGGCGACGACGAGTTGTCGCTCCGGGTGGGCCAAATCGTGTACGTATTGTCGACGGACAGCAGCATCTCGGGTGACGAGGGTTGGTGGACGGGCAAGATCGGAGACCGTGTGGGGATTTTCCCGTCGAACTTCGTGACGAACGAGGACCCGGCCGTGCTGAAGGTGCAACCGGTCGAGATACAGCTGCACGAGCTGGACCTGAAGGAGGTGATCGGTGTGGGGGGCTTTAGCAAGGTTCATCGTGCCTTTCTGAACGGGGAGGAGGTGGCGGTTAAGGCGTCGCGGCAAGACGACGAGTTCGAGATGTCGCGGCAGAACGTGCTGCAGGAGGCGAAACTGTTCTGGTCGCTTAAGCACTCGAACATAGTTTCGCTGAAGGGTGTCTGCTTGGATCCAAAAATGCTCTGCCTAGTAATGGAGTACGCCCGGGGTGGTTCCCTCAACAAGATATTGGCCGGACGGAAGATTCCTCCGAACGTGCTGGTGGACTGGGCGATTCAGATAGCCCGCGGCATGAAGTATCTGCACTGCGAGGCACCGATCTCGGTCATCCATCGGGATCTGAAGAGTTCGAATGGTTCGTACGCAGTCTGCTAGAAAGTGGTCCGAAAGGGGGCGCTAAATTTAATCATGTGTTTCTGTTGTTGTTGTTGTTTTGTTTCCGTGCAGTTCTGATTAGTGACTCGATACAACACGGCAATCTGCTCAACAAAACTCTCAAAATAACCGATTTCGGGTTGGCCCGTGAGGCGTATCGAACTACGCGAATGTCTGCGGCCGGCACCTTCGCCTGGATGCCACCGGAAGTGATTAAATCGGGCACATACTCCAAGTAAGTGGATTGTGAATTGTGGTGAAATGATAAATTTCACACCAAATTTACCCATTTTCTTTCTTCGCAGAGCATCGGATGTGTGGAGCTACGGTGTGCTGCTGTGGGAATTGCTCACAGGCGAAACTCCCTACAAAGGGTTCGATTCGCTGTCTGTAGCTTACGGTGTGGCGGTAAATACGCTCGCTCTGCCAATTCCAAAAACCTGCCCGGAATCCTGGGGGAAACTAATGAAATGTATGTATACTTGTTGACGATAACTATGTAGTGTTCTAGCTTTCCACAATGCACTGATGTTGCCTTCTACACTAGCCTGCTGGGAGATCGATCCGCATCGGAGGCCATCGTTTAAGGAGATCGAAAAGGATCTTGATATCATTGCAAGGTCCGGTTTTGCTCAAACGCCGCACGAATCATTCCACACGATGCAAGACGGCTGGAAGAAGGAAATCGCGGAAGTGTTACAGGAATTGCGTAAAAAAGAAAAGGTAAGAATAGGGCGGGAAACCGTTCGCGCACTACTTATTCACTATCAACTATGAGTTACATTACCCGAAGGTATTTGCGTAATATTTCGAATGCTGTTTACGTTGAGAATTAATACTATTAGATTAATGCGAGCTGCTCGGAAGCATCGACAGCTCCAGTTTTCGTTTGAGGGATAGTAATCGTTACCTTCCGTTTTAAGTTTTTCCAACTTAATCCTCGCTTTTTTTCCGTCGTGCCGTTTTCGATTACTTGATTTCTTTGTTGGTTTTACTGGTCTTTGATTCAATGTCTTCCATTCTGCTGCCTTTCTTTCCGCTTAGGCATTTAAATCTTTCGAGGAGGTAAGACGTTTCGCGGACCTGCGCTGCGTACTCTTTAATAGTTTCTACCCTCATACTGATTATAATTTTAAGCTTGTTGAGTGATAGTTTTGTTTTGTTTTTGTTTTTGTTTTGATTTGGCTACCTGACAGTGTTTGGTTGACATTTAGTGCCAAATTGTGTGGTTTGTGGAACTAAACGAAACGCTTCTATTGTAGGATAAATGTGTTTTTTTGTGTGAATCAGAAATGATTGCTAAAATACACCCATTATGTGACAAAATGACACGGCTATCATGGCTTTATTTGTCTAGATCATTTGTGCATAGTTTTTTTTTGTCTCGATTGCTGCATACATATTACACAAATAAGCGGTAAAGTAGGCCAACGTTTAGTGTACGCGAAATAGTTGCTCTGCCCGGTTTTGTTGATTGATTGAAACAATCGTTACCATGTTTTTGTTTGTCTTCGTTTGTACTGGAATGCTTTTTTAACTGCTTAACTCATATCGATGCCCTCTGTGAGCTGCATGGTGACAAGGTGACGATTCTCTTCATTTCAAACCGGTCGTATAAATATTGCAGGAATTACGCAGCAAAGAAGAGGAACTAACGCGCGTCCAGCAAGAGCAGCGGTACAAGGAAGAAAATCTAGCCAAACGAGAGCAGGAGCTGCATGCCCGCGAAATCGAGCTGCTGGGTCGGGAGCTGACCATCCTAATCAATCAAAATACTCCTACACCGAAGAAACGCAAGGGAAAGTTTACCAAGAGCAAAATAAAGGTGAGAGTGGGTGTTTGTTTGCCCAAACGATGGTACATAGTGGAATAAAACGCAATGGTTTCGATGTACGTTTTCAGCTAATTAAAAAAGTACCGGGACAAATTTCGTTGCCATCGGATTTTCGTCACACGATCACGATCCAGCATACGGCCATACGCGAAGAAAACCGTCAGCGCATCGATACTCCACCCGGGTCACCCGCCACGCGACTCCGGACGATTGTGTGTAAGTAAACGCGTGTTTTCGTTTGCAAATGACTAACACGTTACCTTCGCTATCTGGCTTGTCGGTTTTATTGCTCGGTAGCAACAAAATCTTACCTTCTTTTCCCAAATGGTGTACCGGTGAAGTATGGTGGGTGCAAGGAGACATGCAAATGGGAAGAGAACGCAAGCAGACGTTGTTCTACCAGCCTATCGATCATTCTAGGCTTTTATATACATTCCAACTTTCACCACACTCTCTATCGTTATATACGCTTTTCCCTTTTTTTGTAATCACATACTGTTCAGTCTCCCTGTTCGGTGAAGACCGTGTTTGCTTCACAAATTTTGTTTGAACAAATAGCATCGTTTTTCTAGCATCGTACGATTTCAAGGTTAAAACGAAACAAAGTTCGTGCAATACCTACGCGTTTGATTCCTAACTATCAAAGTTCTTTATCTTTCCATCGAATTTAGCTAGGTTTAAATCACTTACGTTTGCCCACTCACGATTCCACGCTTTCGTCATAGATTAGCATCGTTTACTTTCGGTACACATATATTTGCGACGTGTGTGTGTGTGTGTGTGTGCGCGCGTGTGTGTGTGTGTGTGGTACTACAATATTGACTTTTACCAATAGATACATAATTGATGCGTTTTGATAGAAAGCGTGTCTATATTTGCATGTTTACAATACCAGACCAGCGTGAATCAGTTGCAATTTATCGTTTTATTTACATTTTTTTCCATTTCGGTTTAAATTGCCGCGCGTGCTGTGTATGTTTTATTTTGTGTTTGCCTTTCTCAGTATTCCATTCAGTGTCGGGCGATATTCACGAAGATTACATTGGGGCTGATAAGATGCCCCGATTACGATATGTAATTGTTTACATTTTCTGATGCGGTTTTTGTGGCTCAGATTGATGTTTTGTGTGCGTGGTTTCACTGTATTAGTGAGTAAACTTTAATGCGAACGATAAAAACTTAGCTCATATGCAATGTAGACTGGAAAACCGATGCCTTATCAAGGTTAGTTTAAATATTGTTCTTTTGAGCTCGATTTTACATTTATTTGACGAGCATTTTAGATGAAATTCGATATGAATTCAAAAAATGTTATGACACATCCATTCGGTTTGGCTCAAGTATTTGAGCAATCAGATTGCACAGTTTACCGGTGACCGGTATGTGTTCGAGGCGCGTGGCTACTAAAAATATACTAACTCCCACAGCGCACGGTGCTGCGTGCGTGTAGTTGTTAACAAACAACCTAAAACTAACCACCATACCATTTGCTCGTTTGGTGGCGTAACGCCAAACGAAGGAAATGCCTGTGCCTCTGTCTCAAACACTCTCATTAAAACAAATGTTTGATCATGACCCCTACCCCTCCGAAACCCGACCACGATGCAGTTCCTGGCGACGTTATCAAGGGTAAGACCTGGGGCCCGTCGACGCTGCACCAGCGGGAGCGAAGCCACTTGCCGACGATGCGACCGAGCACCCGACCGCAACAGTTCAGCAAGAGCGCTCCGAATCTGGACAAATCCCGGGTGACGGCGATGTCCGCTAGCTCGTCGCGGCACGAAATCCTAGGTAAAAGTCACGACGACGGGCTGCACGCCCTCGAGCCGAATCGTAACTATAGCCGTACCAATACTACTACAACTACTACTTCTAGTAATGATAATAATAATAGCAATATTAATCGTAATCGTATGCATACTACTTTCCAACACTACCACACCACCGTACCCCGTACTGTCGATAGCAACAACGGTGTCTGTAGTAGCAATAGAAGTAATCATGTTCAATCTAGTAATCCTCATCATACTCATCTTCATCATCATGAGCATCAACATCAACATCATAATCACACGGTCTACGGTAGAGCCCATTCGGCCGACTCGGAGGGTGTTTGTGACGGCAGCAATGATCAGCAGTGGCCCGGGCAGGCGAGACACCGCGGCCCGATCGTAGCCAAAGCTTCCTCCCAGGATGTGGTGGAGTACGATCGCGTGTTTTACAACACACTGCAGAAGAGTATAGAGAACATTTTTTCCCGCAAAGAAATCGATGCGCACGAGTTTTACAACTCCTCCCAGTACGATAGTGGCTCGTATCGAATGTCCGGTTCACGGTCGAGCGATAATCTGACGTCCTACGGTTGGTCCGGTCAGGATTGGAATCGGTCGCAGTTTAAGCGCGAAAATTACTTGGTCAGCGCACCGGAGCAGAACGGTGCCGGCACTGATGGTGATAGTGCGGGCGACAGTCGTAGCAGTACGGTCAGCACGGCGGAAACGCGTAGCGTAGGACAGCTGCAAGAGTCGTTCGGTAACTTAGAGCTGAGTGATGGTGTCGGTGGTGTCGGTGGTGGTGGAGTTGGTGATAGAGACACCGATCGATCTGGTCCTTCCTATGAGGATCATTCGTCCGGTGAGTTGACATCGTCATCGCGTAAAAATTCCGTCGTTACGTTCCGTTCGGACGTGGATGTACACTGCTCGGACTACGAACCGATCGCTGGTGCCAACCTGTTCTGGCAGGGCTCGTCGAACGAGCAGCTAACGGGCAACCTTTCCATGCCACCGCTGTCGAATGGGGTGGACGAAAGTTCCGACAACACCGGTCCCTCCGGTCGGTCACAGGACTCGTTCCGGCACAAGTTGGGCCGGACGAGGAAAAAACTCAAGCTAAGCCACCTGAGCCATCTGTTCAAGCGCAATCGAACCGGTGGTGCGGATCGGAGCGAAACGATCCAGAAGACGCGCCGACTCGTGCACCACACCAACAGTATTTATCTGCGCCGACCGACGACGGCCAACAGCAACACAACGACTGAGCAGGATCAGCTACTGTTGATCGATGGTGAGGCGGGTGGGGGCGTTGAGAATGAGTCACCGTACGCGATGATCCGGCGCACGGACAACTATCTGATCGTGCAGAGTAACGAGAACTTTTTGGGTTCGATTCGTCGCCCGAACGATCCGCAAAACTGAGCTCTGTGTGAGGATGATCTGTACGTATAAATTTTAACGTTCAGCAACACTGACTTGGCAGTCGAGTTTGGGTGATTCGATTGATTTAGAACTGTTGAATGATTTGAATACATTCTCATCCTGTTTTGGGAACGGGGAGAATTAGGAATTTGTCGAATTGATGCATCTATACGCGTATGTATCTCTTTTTAAACCTTTTGATTTGTAGCGTTTTGTTTTGAACTGAGTAGATTCTATGAGTGTGTGTGTGTATTTGTGTTATGTTTTATCGTTTTTAATTGGTAAAACGGCACCAAACGTTGTGTATTTACCAGTTTTTTTTATCGTTTTTCTCTGCGAAGTCGTGTTTCTTACCTTTGTGATACTCATCGGAATTGAACTAGCATTTTTAAATGCTGTGTTTGGTGAAACGAAAAAAGAAATAAAAAACAATGGTTTTAATTATTGATCATTGCTGCGGTCGCACACGAATACTAATAAACCTTATACAAAATTCATTCCTCCAAATAACTGAAAGGATCTTTACACCTTACCACTTACGGCGAATAAAGTAGTTGTGCGGCGGGTCGAAGCTATTGGTTCCGTTTGTTGCATGTGCCAGTTAACCTGGGGGAAGGGATCGGGGACGCCATCTTTCGAGAAGTTTTACTGTAGTTTTAAGAATCGTCACTGTCATTAATCAATTTAATCAGCAATCGGTCGATGGTTAAACCGATAACACAGTACAGCGGCAGCAGCAGCAGCAGCTGGTTGTTCGTTTCCGCTACGTAACAGAGCTTTAAATTGGAAGATTTATCCGGTGATGGTGAAGCGGTCACATTCAGTGAATGGGCTTTTGTTTGTTTGCAAACAATGCTAAAAACACATCCGTAGCGACAAAACAAACTCGATTAGCGACTACCGGCCACAGTGCAAAATTTGCTCTCAAATTGTTAGTGGGAAAACGCTCACGAGCCAGGCGAAACGAATGTTTGCACTTAGGTAGATGTAGGTAGCACTGATACAAGGGGCAACATAAGCCTCTAAAGATCAGCGCTGTCGCAGCAAGGACAGTAGAGAGGGGTAGAGTTGCAAAGCAGTCATATCAGGAAGAGTACGATCATCATCCTTCCATAAAGACATCCTTCGATGCATACTTTCTCATACTCACAATACGTACACACGAACCATTGTCGTTAGGGAAATAAATGTTTTACCATTTATATGTTTTTATTTGGTCGTTTGAGTTGTACAATGAAATTGTAAGCTTGTGAAACTATCGTAAAAAAACCCCCCCTAGGAGTAAATTGTCTTGTTTTATTATGGTAGTAGTCTCGTATGGAACAACAAAAAAAGCAATAATAATTGTGTCATTTTTAATTTCTTCCTCTGTTAAGCAAAAGTACACGAGTGTAGATGATCACAGTTACGATTATAGTTATTATTTTATTTGGAAAATAAAAAAAAACTGTATACCGCATTATCGATGAACGAAACTTTTGTTGTTTTATTATTGTTTGCTGTTCGGAGTGTTTTCGTTTGCGTTTCTAGTGTTTTTTTTGTTCTGTCTTTGGTTTTTAGCTGTGTTTGTCTTTACGGTTTTGTCGTTGGCTGATGTTTATGTTGTGCAGTTATGTTGCTTGTTTAGCTATTTAATTTGTGCGGTGCAAGAATTAATATAAAATTTTGCTCGCTTTGCTTTTCTATCTATGGTCATGGGTTAAAATTTTGTTCAATTAATGCTGTTGAGTAACAATCGGTCAGTAATGGAGAGCTTTTCAAAGAATACAGTACAAAAAGTTTGGTACAATAATATTGGAAAGAAATAGATTTATCTATTACTAATGGAGACATGTACTAGTGTTAGCTGTTTGATCTAGATCTGTTTTTTTTAATTGTAGAGTAGAAGTACTTGCTTTCTTTACGGTATGTTTCGTATGTTTTGGTAGTTTCACTGCATAGCTAGGCTGATGTTTGATTGGAACTAGTGTTGCGTACAAATTCGACCAGAGAAGTATTTGTCTGACTTGTCGTAGCAGTTTCATCTTTATGTTCGTCGTCGTTGTTAGCGGGTGCAAGAGATGTGGATCTCGTTTAGGCTACTCACACGGTATAGTAACGATGTTGGTGTGCTACATAACCTTGTTCTAATGCAGATTACGATACCGACGACGCGTGGTATGCTACGACGGCAAATCTAGGCGCTGGTCACGGTACAGACGTGTCGACGCTTAGTGCAACACCGCTTTGCTCTAGTCTAAATCGTTTCGGTACACTGCCGAGCACGGTACCGATGCCAACACTGTACGCTTCCGAGGGTCAACGGAAGCCCAAACTGTCGATCATTGAGCTGGTGCTGTACAATATGGCGTCGATGTTGGCAAGTGTTGCGTCCGGTTACGATGTTCGTGTTTCCAACGTCAGTCCATTGCATCCGAAGCTACACCCGGGGCCGTTGCAGCCGTACGAATCGTACTCCCAGCCCGCTAGTCCCTACCACCATCAGCTGTTGCCTGCAATGGACCTCCATCCGATGCAGTTGGAAAGCCAACATCGATTGGATGCGGTTCCGCCAATAGCTGGACCGCAGGTTGCCTTGGATAATGCACTAACACGGGAGGTTTACGAGGAGGAGCTAGCACAAGCGGAAGAAGAGCGACTTTACGCGCAAGGCAGTACTCCGTATCACGAACCTATGAGACAGCAGACTAGGTAAGCGACTAGGTTCGAAATTGTTGCTATTCGTGACTTAACTTCCCGTTCAACGTTACAGGAAAGCGCAGGCTCAATCGACCAGCCCGAGGCAGGATGAACGTGCCCTCAAGTACACGGACTCACCGCAGCACTATCTACCATCGACAATGTCGACGACGAGTGGTCTCGGGTCCAACTACACCCCGTCGGGTCCAAGTTCATCGTTCAGCGTCGGAGCAGGAACGCAACCACCGACGCCATCACCGCGGCGAAAGTCGAGCGCTACATCGTTCATCGATTACGGCGATCTACCGGAGGAACGTGAGAGTCGAGCCGGGTTGTACATACCCGGGGAGTACGGTGGCTACACGCAACACAATCCGATATTTAACGCGGGTACACGGGGTGCTACTGGAAGCTACATTGGTAAGTATCGAGCAGATCAATGGTTAACACCTTTTGACGCTACGAACTACGTTGTCTTTGGGCAAACAGGATCGCACTACTTTCCATACCGGCCTGAGATCAATTTTGCCTTCGAGCGTGAGACGAAATCGTACGGTGGGGAACCGGTGTACGAGGATCATCACTACGACAGTGCGTCGTATCACGATTACGCCTACGAGGGTCCATTGGCAGGTACCTCGGGCAGCAGCGGCAGGGTAGCGACGGGAACGCGAGTGCCCACGATGGGCATCAGTGCCACGGGCCATCGAAGAACGCATTCCAACATTTCCAGCACGATGCACAGTAGCAGCATCAACCAAGGGTTTCATCTGGAAGGGGAAGACATCAGCGCACGGTTGGTGGACGATGCGACGTACAAATTCGGGGAGCTGTATCTATCCGGCGGTGGTTCCAATACCTCAACGGTGGCGGCTAGTCGTCTGCAGACAGTTACCGGAAGTACATCGAAAATGCACGAATCGCCCGCACCCTTCCAAGCGACGAGTCGAATGCATCAGTACGAAAACATACCGAACTTCTTCCGACGGCAGTCCAGCCTGCAAGCGCACTATCCCGCCTCCAGTAGCCACGGTGGACATCTGTCGGGTGAGTTTATGAGTGGAATTGAGCCGGAAGAACGTCCTTACACGGTGCTTGGACTGGAGCACGGGGAAAGCGGACCACTGGCGACAAGTTTAAGACCGCAAACGAAGCTACGCTCAAGCATGAAGAAGTACACCCATTCACATCCGACGGGCTCCAGCTCACAGGGCAAGTACGGTGGTGCCGGTGGCAGTGGTTTAAGCTACGGGGGACCGCACGGTACCTCTGGTGCGACCAATCAAACGCCTCCGGATAGTCTCACCAGTGACGATAGCTCGTACCTGAGCGCGAAGGACAATTCTTCGTCGATCTCCTCACAAAGTCGGGTGCGCTTTACACCGGAAATAGTACTCGACGCGGATTCTCCGCTACAGTCGCCAACTGGTTACGCGGGCGGTGCGACTACATCGTCGTCCGCGCACGGTACGAAGGACCGGCGTAGCTCCTCGTCCGGCAGCACGATGCTGACCGCAACGCCCGGCTCGGGAGCATCGTCTACTTCGATTTCGGCACGACGCTCGAACGCGTGCGACACGGGTCAATCCTAGCAGTACGTGAAAACCTACATGGTGTAGTGGGTAGTTGGGGACCAAACGAGATCGGGCTACCGTTTGTTATTCGAGCTTGTGGCGCTTGTGGCTGTTTGCAATCATTATCATTCCAAACGGAGAGATGCTTTTCAAACTCGAAGCAGCTATCGTTCGGGTTTCATGCGACGAGTTTCAAACACCACTGCAAGTGTAATGGTTCTAAAAATCTATTCTGCGAGCACTGCAAATGCCAGAGCAAAGCACACTCTTTATCCGCTGTAGGGTTACCCATAAAATTGGCTGTGATACATCGATAATTTGTAACGTAGATTTCATTTTTTTTCTCCTCCTCCATCGTAAGGTGGAGAAGGATCTATGAAAAGACATTTTTGGATAACCGAGACCGTGTGTCGTATGTGTGTGCGTGTGTGTGTGAGTGGTATTCGATTTTATTTTACGAAAGTTAGGTTAGATTTTTCCCCATTTGCAAAAAAAAACAAAGTTATTTTGGCTCGAGATTAATGGTAGGAGCGATGGTTTTCATTTAATAATTTTGTGTTTGATCGTGATCGTGAGTAACAAAGCATTCCAAGCGCGAAAGGAAATGAGTAACATACTGAGTTAGTGTCGTTTCAAGGGCAGTTTCTAATTATCTAACCGTGCACAAAACTAGAAAACACAAGCTCCCCGTTGAGAGATTAAATTTAATGCGGTGCGCGTATCCTTTACGAGCTCAATCACATGTTATCGCAGGCACAGCAGTTCAGTATGATAAAAAATCGGGAGCGAAACACGAAGTTGTTTTGGTTTTTAGAGGACACAACAAAAATGCACCAAAACCCCGCGGCCTGTATAATCAGTATAACCGTTAACAGTATAACCCACTTTCTCGACGGTAGGCTCCCTTTGGACTGAACAACTAAACACAAACGTATTAATCGACGTCGAATTGAATTTCACCTGCGGCCAGGTTCATTTGCGCTCGCTAGCTGGGTTGTTGCGGCAGTGCAGGCAAAGAAATAATCAAATATTTATCTACTAGATTAGCGAATGAGCTCGACCGATGACCAAATAAGGGAATTTTGATGTTAGGAGCGGATATTATAAACACTGGTTTGACCACGAACACGGAATGCGGATAGGGAAGGAAACAGTCTAGTCGTGTGTATCTTACACTAAAAAAAAAACAAAAAACAAAAATGCGTGTACATAAACGAAAGGAATTGCGGCACGGAATCATCTGGATGGGCACCAGCGTCTTCAGTATTTGGGCCCGCATCCTCTCGGAACGGACGCTGTTGTTTACGGTTCCGATAGTCATATGTAGCGTTCGGATGACGTGCGTTGATCAATTTCAAACGCATTTTTGGCAAACGCAAACGGTGCAGCGGTGTATCGACGAGGTGAAATAAATAGGACCTATATTAATTAAAAAAAATGCATTAGAATGTGGTTGGCTTTTAGCGTGCAACGGAAGCTACGGCCCAGTTTAATATTTAACCGAATATCAATCGTGCTGTCATGCAACAGTAATGAGACAAGTAAATGGTGAGTGTAATTTATTTCTGCTCGCAGTTCCGGCACATTTCGGAATCGAACGCATAAAAAAGCCACCCGGCAGTAGATAAAGCGATCAATTAAGGCAAACAAATTACCTCATAAATTATCATCCTTCGGATCTCATTTCCATAACTCGCAGCCGCGTTGTCGATAATTGAGCATAGCTCACATTGCGTGTACGGGTTTTTATTTCTGTGTTTGATGCATTCTATGCGTTGTTTAAATGAAGAATGAAAGCCGTGCGGATGTAAAGCAGTGGCAACAGCGAAAAATGTGGGAAACTGTGCCGGGTATTGCGAGCGCTTTCCGATGCTTTTATATCATTAGTCACACGCAGATAGCAGAGTCCACCGTTGCAAACGCTGACAGGCAAGATCGATGTTTAACGAAGAACGGAAGCGTTCCGCGGCGTTCGCTGGTTCTGCGCTCCAAACCGTTCCATACCGCCATTAAAACCGCGAGCGTGCCGACCGATTTTTGTGTGACTTTTATTTGCACACGGCGAATTTGCATACGTGGCCGACGCAACAACGTCCGTCACTTTTCGCGGCACGTTAGGGTAGCACTGTTTTAATGAAGTGTAAACGAGGAAAATTAATTAACGCACCGAAATTATGACGACGGTCCGATGGCAGCCAGCGTGCTCGTGGCGTGCTCTGTTTGCACATTTTTTTGTTAGTGTGCATTTTCTACCGGTGTCTTGTTGCTTCCCTTCTGTAATGTTGCGGCAAGCTCAGGGAATGTATCGTTAGCCGGCGAAAGCACAGAAAAAAAATGCTCCCCATTGTATGACTTCCTGCCAACCCGAAAGTGTCACTTTGCGGAACGGAAAGTTTAAATTACGCAATGAGGCAACGGAAGTTTGCTAAAAAACAAAAAAAAAACGCTATGGTATTGGTCCGGACGGTGCGGGCCAAACATTTCTACCACATCCGAGTACGAGTTAATTATGAACTCTCCCGAAACTCGGTGAGTGAACCACATCCCTTCGGTTTCCTTGCGAGGCGCGATAAGCGTTCTCGAATTTCGACCTAATTAGTCCAATGGTGTCGAGCAAAAAGCGAAACAACAACAACAAAAAAACAGCTCGATTTGTAATGGAAATTTTAACCCATTTTATTGCACGACACTATAAACCGACAAATTTCTTCCGACAAGTACCACGATCAAAGTAGACCGTGAGTATGTGAGAACGTATGCGACCAGTCAACCGGGCCCGTTCCTGTATGTGGGTAATTTATTTTAAAACGTATCACGTACGAGAGTGCGTATGTGTGTGAGTGCAGATTGAGCTGCTGGCTGATTAAGGGATTAAAAAGGGTTTTACCGATGTTCCGTCCGTCCCAACCCTGTTCGCTGGGATGAACACCTTCAAAAGGGTAAGTCCAGTCTCATTTGCGTAATTCGTAAATGTAGTGCCTGCGATACCGATTGGGTTGATGATAAGCCGCTTCATCACGTCAACTCGGGCATTTTTTTTTATTCGTACAGACTACGAGTCATTTGTTTTACACGAAAGCTTAATGAAGCACGACTCCGGTGCACGTGTTTTGATTTCAGGCGAAAAGTGTTCCCAATTGCCTTCAAGGTTAATAGAGAAAATTGCAAAATGAAACTATTTATTTTTATGGTAAGAACGACTAAATCAAACGAGTTTAGACATTACATTTAAATCTCATTCGAAATTTTATCCCACATCGCGCAGCGATTTGCCTTTATTTAAATGAAATCCTTTTAAAACGAACGAACCATAAAATAAATATTACGGAATAATTTTAAACAGCTTAGTCTGCCTCAATTCGACCCATGGCCACGTTCGTGAAGGGCTTCAAGGTAAGCATAGCGCACACATACTTGAAAGTCCCTAAAACCTGTACCTGTGCAACATTTCGAATCGGATCCAGCCAGACGCTTCGGACCAGCTTCACCAGACAAACAAACCAATGGGCGATAGAAGTCGAAATCTGGGAACGTCCTTCTCTGAATTTGAATTTACAGACTTCCCCATGCACGGGAAGGAACCTACCCCGCCCAACCCCATTAGGGCTTTAGTAATTTGTGTCGTTTTGGCTTCGTTTTCGATTTTGGCTAATCAAATTTTACTTACCATCGAGCGTGCCAGCCCCGAAACGGTCCCGCAACGACGGTCGTCGACCATCCGGGGGAGAGCTTTCAGGTGAGAAACCGGGACCTGGGAATATCTGTGGGTTAAATGAATTTGCCAACTTCGTTTCGGCGGTCCAGGCCACGGGTAAATGAATTAATCAGCGCACACTGTTTGCGTTTACCGTTTTGTCGGCCAGATGAGTTTGGGTCAGTGTTTTTCCGGCCCGTTTGTGTC
Source organism: Anopheles farauti No. 4 (assembly GCA_000956215.1). Lineage (NCBI taxonomy): Eukaryota > Metazoa > Arthropoda > Insecta > Diptera > Culicidae > Anopheles > Anopheles farauti No. 4. The sequence goes on from JXWZ01000766.1 coordinate 15,073, forward strand.
CGGTGGAGCCGGGCGTTGTTTGAATAATGGAGCGCAGTAGGCGATGGCGAAGGTTAAGAACCATTTTTTTGTTAACTGGGTGAGACACCTTTAACCGACGGTTCGTTCGATTGCTATTGATGGCAATCAAACGTTCGTTCGCTTTAAAAAACGGTTGCGATTTGGGTCGAAACAGAGTGCAGAGAGCTCGCAATTTCGCAATAATTGCCTTCCGTTTCGCGTGAAAAGAATGTTACTCGCCTCACCGTCTAAATTCGGAAATTCATTGTAAATTTGCCTGGTAACGATTCCACGAGTGTTGCCAGACAATGCTTACTTGAAAAATGGCATCTGAGCGAAGGTGCACTTCGATGAGAATAGGAATTATTTAACGAATGGATCACTTCTTTCGAAACCGAACGCGAAAGAAAGTCCTCTTTTATTATCCATTCCTTCCACGCATTGTTGTGCAAGTATATCAGAACGAGCTTGAATAAATGATTGAATTACTTTATGACGGTAATGGAAGGAGCATTAATTAGCCACGTCAATACATGTTCTCCACGTTGGTGTTTCGAACTTTGAAGCAAGAAGAAAAAAA
>JXWZ01000767.1:0-23424 GCA_000956215.1 Anopheles farauti No. 4
AAAGAGAGAGAGAGAGAGAGAGTGAAGGAAAACGCCACCTAGATTGTTTAAACTGTACGCCGGATAGTGATGATCGGTCTACCAACTCGCGGCAACATTGTGCCATGTAACTTCTCGCAAGCATTTGGTGGCTTTTCGTTCATCTAACAAGCACTACCACAACCGCTGCTACCAAATCGCTATCACACCCACCCCAACGGGCCCAAATGGTATCCAGTATCCAGCAACGCTTTTCATCGGCACAAACAAGCGCACCTCATTTCTTCACACAACAACAACAACAACAACAGTAAACCGAAACCGAATGCAACGCGTGTGCCAAAACTACATCATCGAAAAACAAGGGCACTCGATAAACAGTGCCAACAAGTCCCTAGCGTAAAATGTAAACACGAAAACACTGCACCGCTCCGACCGACCGCTTTTACGCCCCGTACCGCGGGAAGGTAAGAGAACGGATCTTGCCTGTTGCTGTCCATGCCGATTTTTCCCCCTCGCTGTTCGTGCGAATGCAATAGGTTTTCCCTCGGGATGCATGTCCTGTACCGAATGCTTCGTTCCTTTACTATGAATTACTTTCCAATATATTACCTATTTTTCTCGATTGTTTGTTATATGCATGTGTTCGGTCGTTTTAGATTCCTCTTTTATCGCTTCCAACATTTTTACGTTGTTTCTACTATCGACCTAGTAAATGTTCGGTTAGGTAAAAAAGTTATATTTTTAAATTTATTTGTATAGACGAACCAAGCCTGCCGTGTTACCGGCCTACTAGAACAGTTTCATCACCCAATCCGAGAGGTGGGATTTTGGTACAACTCCTGTTGCGTGAAGCAAAGGCGTTATGGGAAACGATAGTAGCCATTGTAAATTAATTAAAATACTACCTTGATTTTTTTAAATGAAATATTTCAACATATTTATGTTAATGTTGTTTAATAATGTAGAAGAGATATAAAAATTGAAAAAGAGAAATTGTGGATAAAGTCAAATTGGAAAATTTTCCCATTTCGATCACCGTATCACCGGTACCGACCGGTGGTTCATTATTTCAAAAACGCTTCGCCAAGCAACAGCTGCGTACTCGTGCATGAGGTCGAAAATCTGGAACCTGGAATCTCGGAACACAGGCGAGGCGAAACCAGCAAACATCCAAACCCGTCAGCTGTCCTTGTCGTCGAAGCCGGGTTCAACTCTGAAGGTTAAATCCATTAAATGCCAAATTGCATGCAGATGAAAGTTTAATCGAACAAGCACATCTACGGGCTGCGGAGCCGGATTTAAGTTTCCTTTCGGGGGTTAACTTTAATTTCGCATGCTTTTCCAACAAACACACACACACACACACACCCGTACCAAAGTTCACAAAAAATGGGGGCATTAAGGAGCGGGATAGCGAAGGTGTAGCTAAATATTGTGCTTGGTTCTCCCGTTTATTTTTCCCTTCATCTACACAATCTCTGCTTACAATCTCTGATCGTTTCGCATGTGTATGTCAGCAGTTTCGTTGGATGTGTTGTTGTTTTATTAGTTTACTTTTCCTTTCCCTTTAGGTTCGCGTTCCCGTTTATATTTGCTATTGAAGCGATCCTTGTCCCGTGTTGCTAATCATTGCTTTTTCTCTTACTTTTCTCACTCGCCAGGCACAGGAACCGCTTACCAGACCGGCCACCAACGATTTTGTCTAAGTTCAACCCAAAAAAAAACAAATCAGTCGATCCATTGAACTCAAAACCCGGACGGACGAGAAGAGGCACACTGTACGGAACACTACGCAAACACTCCAAGCTGCACTGTGCAACGACGAGGAACTCCTTTACTTCTACTAACGAATGCCGATTAATCGGTCGTCCTCAACTCGAATCGGCCAGTGGGTCAAAAACCGTGTGCAATATGATGATGGGGATGGCTGTCGTCAGGCGAACCTCTAACAACAACCAGTCAACCCAGCAGAGCGGCGTAACTGAAGCAAGCAAACAAAAGAACTGAGAAAACCAAACGAAACACATACACACTCACACATACACATACTAACATAAGAGGTAGATGGTCAGGAACGGAACTACTTTCCGCCGCGGGGGTACTCGTCGCGTAACGAATAGGGTCCTGTTTCTTTTTGGCCGTTAAACCAAATCCATCACCGACAGCATCCGGTCCAAATTGCGTCTAGTAACAGAAATAATGTCGCTAGCCACGGTGGACCGCTCAAGGCGCAGTGATGCTGCCACTACTAGCCGCCGGTTTGTAAACTATTATTATTCCCGTTGTTGTTTCTTTTTCTTGTTTGTCCCCTTTTCGACCTTTCCCATTGTATACGGAATGTTTGTGTATCGTATACTGTGTTCTTTAAAAAAAACACCTCGTAAATCTCCTTCTTCCCAAAACGACTATCAGTAGAGCTGTAGATAAATTATGTAGGTTTTGTAGCCCATTTTTTTGCTTTGTTTGTGACGATGATTGCAAATGGTGTAAACTGAGAGTGATAACGCGCCAGGGGCGCCTTGAATGGTAGCGTTTTTTCTTCTTCTATGGTTATTTTCGGTTTGTTTCTTGTCAAATTAGTTTAGTATAAGAATGGTGAGTGTTGCAAAGGACACCAATCGCTCTCGGGCACCGACTAAGTGTGTGGAGCCTAGGTAGTGGTAGTGTGTGCGTAGCTCAAGGTTTAGGCAAAATGACTAAAAAAAAGAAAGAATTTGGTAGCGGTGGTGTTACTGTTCAATGTTACTGTTCTACTTTTCGTACGAGGAAATCTTGTAAAACAACGGAAAAGCGTTCAAGTCAAGGTGCGAATGGAAACATTCTAAGGGGGGAGGGGGGTCCTGTACCATGTCCTATCCGGGAACACAGGACCAGTACTGTTTGTGCATAATTGAAGGTGATATTTACGATTACGCGAGTGCAATTACTGCTTCGTAACAATTCGTAAGGAGCTGTTGAAGTCACCGCGAGAAAGAACAGCTAGCAAGAAAAGAAGAAAAAAAAAACACTCTCACATAACCACACCCTTGAATGTAGTTGTAAATATATTGTCTTTTTTTTCGTTACACCGTTCAGTTTGGTTCCATTATTTTGTGTTACTTTCCGTTCGACAGACCGTTTACCGAGATGACATGGAGCTGTTGTTGTTTCTTTGTTTGCTTTTTCGACTTATATTTCCACCCACGAGTACACGATTTTTTTTTCATTTTTTCCAACAAATCCTCTAGCACAATTTCAGCCGTAGATAGAGCAAATTTCCCTTTACCGAAAGCAACAACAACAAAAACTATCCGCGTTCCTATTTGACAATTAGAGAAGCCGGACTCTGTTAGCGCCGATAGTGGCGATAGAAGACAACTCCGGTTTTGGGGGAATGGGGGTGAGGGAAGACAGATTAAAGAGAAAGTTAAAAAAAGTTTAGAAACCCTATTTGTACACTTGTTCTCGCATGTTTGCGTCTTGGTCCAGTTAGCAGATGATCGTAACGTTTATTAGCGTACAAGTACAAGTTTAGCAAACAGTTTAAAAACTACTACCACCACCAGGTCGCAGTTGGCGCTCGCCAAACGGAGGAGAAAATGAAAAAAAGAGGATAGGGAGTAAAAATTACAGTAAACTCAGAGGAAGTAGAAAACTCAATTAGAATCGTACGGACGATGCGATTCGATACTCGATCGGGATCGCGTACAGCACGGGGTGGTTAGATTATGCGTTCGGTTTTTGCTCACATATTTCCCATTCTTGGCCGAAACGCAGCAGGCGTTTGTCAGGCGACGCATAGATACTTGCTCAAACTAAAACGTAATTAAATTCGTCTCCTGTACCCTGAACCGTTTGCTGCAGGAGAGTGCGAAAGGCATAAAGCACGGCGATACGAGCTAGCTACTTCGATAAGGATAAACTACACAAACCCACAAAACCAGTGTTGCAAGTGCGTATCAGACACAAACATGCCAACCATTCGGTAGTAAACGATATCTTCCCAGGATCGAGAAACTTGCCAAACAAAACAAAATAAAGTTATCGAATGGTAAGGCCAAATATTTGTTAAACCCGTTTAAATGATCCTGTGTCGGAAAACACAACGCTACACAACAGAGTTCATTCATTCCTAGCGCAACAGCAGCAGCCAACCCAATCCATCCGTTCCAGTGCCACAAGCAGCACACTGTGGCACACGAATCTTGTCTGCTATTGTTGTTCGTGTTTTTTTTTTGTTAAACAACCCATCTGAGGTGATTAGTTTAAGCGTATGAGAAATTTTCTAGTGACCGCGCAAAAGAATCCATCCGCTGATTGGAACGTGGCAGCCACTTACCGATGCCAATTTTAGATCATTTTTTTCTAAACACTACACGCGCCGAGGGAACAATTTGGCCGATAAACTAACTGAAAACAGAAGCTCAAATAACCATCATGGCACGCTGTGGTTCGTGCCATCGTACGTAGGAAGTAATCGTTACACATGGATTACGCTCAGAGTACTCGATCAAAAAAAAAAACGATAAGGCTGCTGGAAACTTCATCCTATTCCTATTCTCGTCATTTCGGCCATCTTTTCCATCCATCCAAGTCAACAAAACACAAAACAACACAAACAATGTAACAAACCATACAAAAATTAAATATAATTAAATTTACACCTTCACAGATTTAATATAATACGTAAGATATGCATAGAAGCAAACCGGTTTAAAAAAATGAAACGAAAAAAAATTGTAAATAGATGCATTTCCAACCACTTTTAAACTGACACTACCAACACTAAGCTCAACACAAATATGGTGTATCAGTTACAAAAAAAGAAAAGAAAAAACAAAAGAAAAAACAAAAGAACACTCGCCACAAATACTCACCATTGCATGTTGTCCGGTAAGTGTTTACGAGTTTAGTTTAATCAAATTTTTTTCGCAACTGTTTCGTTCGATGTGATGAAAAGCACGTCGACGGAGGGCAACAAAAACAATGCAAGACAAAAATGCAATGAATGTTTCGGTGTTTTGATGGCGCAAAAAAAACGGTTCCCGTTTGGTGTCGATTTCTGTCGCGTACATGATTTCTTAAGCATGGTGGTAAGCACACAGAACATCAGCGATATCTGCTTAAAGCAGAAGGAGAAATCGGGAGACAGAAAACACAGCAGGAAAAAAGGTTAAAACTAGCAGTAAGGAAACAAAGTTAATTATGGGTTTTGTACATAAACATACTGATATAGCAAAGGAAAAAGGAAAGAAACAGAAAGATTTAATCTTAGTTATATATACATCTTAACGCTTAAGGGTCACACGAGATGGAACAAATTGCATAAAGTAGCGCACTGCAGAGAGGAAACCGTACAGCAACATCATCTAACGTCGATCACTCCTAGTAAGAAACGAATAACCTGCTGAAGAATTGCCGACAGAGAGAGAAAGAGAAAGAAGGAGCGAGTAAGATTAAAATGTGCTATGAAACACTGGTAAAGAGAGCGAAATTATGTACTATAATAAATAAACTAAAACAAAAAATAAAAAAAAACTCACACAAAACAAACGGTTTGTGTAATAGATTGTATGATCGCTATGAAATTTTAACAATGGTCATGATGGTAAGTAATTACTCTCCGCAATTATGTATTTTTCAAATGCTTGGTTTGTTTATTATGAAACACATAATTAAGTAATTCATACCCAAAATTGAATAACGCTAGATTTTCTCCGCCGCATGTAGTTTCTACCATAAAGTAAGTGCTAAATTAACATGTTAAAAGAAAGTTTTGGATCAAACTTTACTTTTTAGGTCATTTCATGAATAAATATTATCGTTTTACTTCTATCACAATAATTGGTACATCGGAGAGGCTCAGAAATGTTTCTACAAGTTTTATAATCAGAATTTAAACTACATTTTTTTAAAAGATGTAGATAATGTGTATGTCTTCTATTTGTTTTTTTGTCACGAAGTGGATGGCTCCCTTTAGCGCGCCGTTAAGGAAGTACGCAGCCACTTAGTGGCTAGAGCGTGTTGTGCAGCGAGTACGAGGCAAACGCAAGACGGCTAACTTTCGGTAACCAAATCTTGCTCGGCCCGCAAAATCGTAGCAAAATCGTTGTAGCGTAAATAAACTAACTGTTAAGCTATCGTGAAATACGTTTTCGGTGTAAAATCGCGCTATGTCTAGAACTCTATCAGGCTCCTTACGTCAAATAACTTTTTCTTATCGACGATGAACTGACGCAACCAGAATATTGTTCCATATGTGTGTGTGTGTAGGTAACAGCAGACTGACAGCTCCGTTTGTTTTGACTGACGTTTGTTCGGAAGCTGAGACAGGATTACCAAAACTTACCACGCAGGAATTCAATTTTTCGGAATCATTTATTTATACCCTGCCGGGAATCCTGGATTTGGTCAGGGTTCTGATTGTGCCGTTTATACCAAAAGCTTGACACTGCCCAAACGATAGCACTTATCGGAAAGAACAGACGGTCCAGTAGCCCCGGCTCATCATCATGGGTATCTTGGAGAAAATCTCGGACATCGAGAAGGAAATTGCAAAAACACAGAAAAATAAAGGTAACAATTGGCTCTTACTGCCTTAGTACGTAGCAAGCTATTGCATTTGTTTCTTCGTCCCCCAGCAACCGAGTACCATCTGGGGTTGCTGAAGGCGAAACTAGCCAAGTACCGGTCACAGCTGCTGGAACCATCGAAGAAGGGAGAAAAGGGCGATGGATTCGATGTGCTGAAATCGGGCGATGCGCGTATTGCGCTGATCGGGTTCCCCTCGGTGGGTAAATCAACGTTGCTGTCCACCCTGACGAAAACCGAGAGTGAGGCAGCAAATTATGAGTTCACGACGCTCACCTGTATTCCGGGTGTGATCGAGTACAAGGGGGCGAACATACAGCTGCTCGATCTGCCCGGTATCATCGAGGGGGCAGCGCAAGGTAAGGGTCGTGGTCGACAGGTGATTGCTGTGGCTCGCACAGCCGATCTGGTGTTGATGATGCTGGACGCAACGAAGCCGAACGTGCATCGTGACCTGCTCGAGTACGAGTTGGAGTCGGTCGGATTACGGCTGAACAAGCGGAAGCCGAACATTTACTTCAAAATCAAGAAGGGTGGCGGTGTCAGCTTCAACGCAACGTGTACACTGACGCGCTGTAACGAAAAGATGGTGCAAACCATTTTGCATTCTTTCAAAATCTTCAATGCGGAAGTGTTGTTCCGGGAGGATTGTACGGAAGATGAGTTTATCGACGTTGTGACCGGCAACCGGATCTATCTGCCGTGCATCTACGTGTACAACAAAATCGATCAGATTTCGATCGAGGAGGTAGATAGGCTCGCCCGGCAACCGTACTCGGTCGTTGTCAGCTGTAACATGCACCTCAATCTGGACTATCTGTTGGAGGTGCTGTGGGAACATCTGCAGCTGATTAGGGTGTACACGAAAAAACCGGGCGCACCACCAGACTTCGACGATGGCCTTATTCTGCGAAGAGTAAGTATTACTTTCACACAATAATGTTTAAAACAAATTAACGGCATTAACTGGTGTTTTGGCAATTGTAGGGTGTTACGGTGGAACACGTATGTCACGCAATTCATCGTACACTGGCGGCACAGTTCAAGTATGCACTCGTTTGGGGTACCTCTACGAAATATTCTCCCCAACGAGTTGGCATCTCGCACGTGATGTGCGACGAGGATGTTATTCAGGTCGTTAAAAAGTAACCGATAAAAATCGACCCGATCCGGTTCGAGCAAACTTCCTTCTGGCAAAATATATTGTCCCGGTACCGGAGGCTGCATGTAGCAACCTTCGCACGCAAACACGACGCTATGTACTGATTGTACCGAACCCAATTAATGACCTATTTTGATTATTTGTTTAAAGAAAATAAATACTACCGTTTAAACAAGCGTCATCGTAGCTTGCTGTGCTTGCTGTTTTGCTTTTTGTGGGGAATTTACAACAAAAAAAGTTCGGTAATGTTTACCTTCATACACATACGGGACCGAAAATCCCTGAATAAGTGAATATAAAGCTTGAAAACTATATCAATATATATAGTTTGATATCCTAAACCTAACGGCTATTCCTACAATGAAATCGAATCCGACTAGTTGGATGTCATCTGCCAATATCAAACAAGGAGCCGTTAGACTTAGACCGTGAAAGCAAAAGATACCATTCTCGTATCACAAAGCAACGAACATGAAGTAAGGTTGATAAATATCACAGATCGAAGCCAAAATCAGCAAAGCATAACCAAGGAACACACTTTCATACCTTTCAATGCCAGAAAATGTGGTAGCCAAACAGGTTGCCAACGCTATTCCCATCGTAGGAAGAGAAGAAGCGAATTCATTGCCATCGACGGGCCTCAAACCCAAGAAAAAAGAATCTCGGAATGTATAGGTTACGAAAAACCCATACTTCAATGGTTTTGTTGCAACTACGACGTCAGTCACGTAAATTCACGAATTGAATAAGCGGCGAATAAGAATGGTGGATACAGCTATTCAAGCAGTTAATCTACTAGGTAGGTAAATTATATCCATGGGCCGTTTTCAGTTTACAGTTCTCCTCTTTTTGCTGTATGGGGTTTACTGCTTTCTACATTTTCATATCCACTTTAGATAGGCATTACCAGGATAATGTATTGGTCGTCATGGTTACGTACAGCAATTGATGGTACATCGTCCTTCACAAATATATCACCCATTACTCCGTTCAATTTTTTTCCCATTCCTGATTATATTTACACTTGGTTTTGTTTTCCACATCCCCACCACCTTTCCGCCCGTATTATATCATAGTTTATAATTTGTGTGTTAGTGGGTCGCCTTGTAAATATTGTGTTTCAATTATACTATCTCTGCCATGTTTGTATCATTCCATCGCGCTCAACTTGCGTCATCTATTTCTGATAATACTTTTCCTCGATAATTATGAATGATATTAGTGTGCATAACACGCTTCCGGAACCAATAACCGATTCAATCTGACATCCTTCTGCAGATCGACCGCCGATATTTTCCCATCGCGGCCTGTTGGCTTTCAAAGGGCGAAGGGGAAAACTAATCTAAATATACAACAATAATTCTCATCATCTCAACATTTCGTTTGCGCTGGGAGAGATTGTCCTTACTTACGATGTCACACATGCTGCAACCGTCGTTACATCTAGCCTACTTTACACCGAGAAAGATGAAAGAAACGTGCCATAAGTTTCCCAAAGTTTGCTCTGATTGTGCGTTATGCCGGCAACCATCTCCCAGCATAGTGTAGCTTCTCACTACCCCTTGTCCCATCATACCCAGCACGTGCCCAGCTGTTTGTACGATCAATTCATTCCAAGAAGACAAAACCAATGCAGAATGGCACAATAATAGTGTTAGACAAAACTCCACGCATTTCTCGGTCCGGAGATGAGGAAATCACAGTCTCCTCTGGTGGACCTCTCTGCGGGCATGTTTTTTCTGCCCGGCGTCGCTTCAGTAGCGCCCGTTTCCTTCATTTCCCATATATTGCGTCCACCGTTGTTGGTCGTAGGTGTGTAACTTCGAGCACATTTCGCGTGCCGGATTCAAATCGGCACTGCACGCACATCCAATCTCCACCCGGGTGATGATGATCTGCGTTTCGAACCGCTGGTACTGGGGCGTCAGATCCGGTAGTCTCGCCTTCAGACACTGTGCGAAAAACTTTTTCTCCAGCTGAAGCATGTCCTCGTTGCGGTAGGTGCGGTAGGCTTGCAGCTTTTCTTGGATGCAGCTCAAGTCGGAATCGAGGAACAGCGGTGGATACCGTTCCGATTCCCGTATGTTCATCACGAACACGTAGTCGATGGTAGGACTACCAGTGGTCGTGGTGGTAGGGGCAGCGGTACTGGCTCCACTTCCACCGACCGATTTCAGTAGCACACCGGTCGAGGCGATCGAAGGAAGTATGTTTTCATTTGGAAACAGCGCCGTTGGCTGCTTAATGCTCGAGCTGGTTGTGGGTGGTGCCGTAGAGCTGACCGTTGTGCCGACCGTTGTGGTGCTGTTCACCGTCGTACCCGTCGTCGCCGTTTGTCGTTTCGCCTTATTGTTGTACTCATAGTTCATGGCGTTCACGTCTGAAATGGAGGTGACGAATTTGAGTGTGCAAGTGTGTTCAATACAAAAAAAATCCCCCCCTCCCCCCACCCCAATGCATCACATCCTACCATTCATCGCCTCTTTGGCTTCTTTTTCCATCTCCAAATCCCAAAGCGTCTCCTTCGAACCCTTGCTGCCAGGATCGGCGTTTTTCAGATCGTCCATAATTTCATCATTTAGCAGCACTTTCTTCACGATCTGCGAGTTCGGGTTGGATTCGTTGAGAACTTGCTCTTCCAGTGAACGGTCGTGCAAATCGATATCATCTAAGAAACGCAGAGTTCGAGAGGGGATCAAAAGTTAGACTTCACTGACATAGTGAAGAAACGGATATTCATATCTTACCAAACACACCAAACTTGCTCCGAACGTCTCGGCCACTTGATCGATAGCGTGGACGCTTATATGGCAACGGGATGGGCCGTCCATCGTCCTCTAGCGGTGGTGCTCCGTAATCATAATCCAACCCACCCGCCCCCGGCACCGGTGGGATTTGATTCGTTAGAAAAGGATTCGGCTGGGAATGGATAGATGTCGTGCTGTTAGATTCACCCCATTGAAAGACACTCGGTGCCATCGACTCACCGCTTCCTGGTCCATCTGATCGTACGGCAAGTAGATGTACGGTTTCCGCTCATCTCCCCTCGCACCCTCACCCATACTGGGTGCGCCAGCAAGTTCCACCCCATCCGTTTCATCATCGTTCGCGTTGTAAATGTACTTTTTGTAAACGTTATTCAGTGCCATCTTCTCCTGTCGCTTTGCTTCCTCCTCCTCCGCGAGTGTATCGATCGATTGTTCCGCTGCTGGTTGCTGGGCGCGAAAAATGTCCTTCCTTCTAGCGGCGCCAAGCTGTGCCGCCTGACCGGGGCTTTCTACCACCACACCGACCGGGTGGTCGCTCGTGCGCTGCGAGGGGGATAACTTTTTGTCCATGTGCACATCGGCGCCGGTGTTCGGTGCTTGACCGACGGCCGGTGCTTCGATGTTTGAGCTTTTGCGCATCGTTGCACTGCTGTGGCCATCGTTTCGTCCCCTTAGCTTCATCTTGGGATGCTTCATGGGGGCGACGAAAGTTTGCTGCGGCTGTTCAGCCGTGCCCGTTTCGTTCAACCGGATCGTTAGATCATCGGACGAAAATATAACTGCACCCGGTGGTTCAACGTGACGTGTTATGGCGTACAGCTTCAGCACGGACGATTGGTTGTAGCGCAGGGCGCACGTGTCGGCACGTGATTGCTGAATAACGTCACTTTCTGCAAAGGTACGGAACAAAGTTAAACAACTCAACTCAACCGATGGCGCGTTTGAACGACTCACCGGGAATAAACTGATACTCATCCGTAGTGTCCGCGGTGCGGTTGCGACACTGCATTTGCCAGTGAAGGAAGAAATCACCACCGCCGGTTTGAGAGATTGTAATTCCTCCCAGCAGCCCGTTCGGTCCACCCGAATCCTTGATGGAGACATCCAGAAACGGTTTCCCGTTTGTGCCATTGATGATCATCGTTTGCGAGTAGTAGTAGATCGGAAAACCTGGCCCGGTGTTGTACTTCACCATAAAATCTGTCACATTGTCATGATCAAATCGTCCCGGCACGATTGAGCTGACGCTCTCCGAGTCCGCGATCGTAAACGACCACAGCTGCGTTCGATTCGCACCGTCGAAAGCGTACACGGTCGAGTTGAACGAGCTAACCACAATATCCTCGATCCCATCCCCGTTGAGGTCGGACAGCACGGCCGGCACCATAAAACCGGACGATTCCATCCGCACGATCGGCTCGAACGCACTTTCGCCCGGGTATTTCATGAGATTTTCCTGCTTCAGCACGTAAATGCCACCGGGCGAGTTCTGTCCACCCGTCACGACCAGAAACATGTCCGCTCCGTCCGGTCGTGTTAGCACCTGAATCGGCACGAACATTTCCTCCCGGTACGGTGTGGGAATGCTGCGCAAGATGGCACCCGTTGCGCCGGAAATGAGTTTAATGTGTCCACCGTGCGCGCGTTGTGTTTCTTCCACGTGGACCGCGATGATGTCAGCGATTGCATCGTTGTTCAGATCACGCACAATATTGATCGTGTAGAGATCGATGCTGATTTCAGCGTAACTCTCGAGATCGGAATAATCCTTCAACTCCCACAGAATGCGCCCGTTATGTCCATCGATCGCCAGGATGAGTCCCCCACGGCCCGCCGCCACACAATCGTTCCCACCGTCCGAGTTGATGTCGATGTTGCACTTGAGCGAAAAAATTGTGAATGAAGTCCAACGCTGCCAGAGCGTTTCGCCATTGATTCCGTTCAGGGCCAGCAACCCCCCACCGCACAGATCCGTGATGCCCGTTTTTCGCGACGTACATTGTGGAATGTAGCCCCGTATACCTTCGTCGATCATTTCGTCGATTCCGTAGCCAACAATCACGTCATCCACACCGTCCCCATTGGCGTCCAGCTTCCTGAGCGGGCTTTCGCTGTTAACACGAGCAATCACGCGTGTCCACACATTTTGCACGGTTATCTGCGTGCACGGCACCATCTCGAGCGTTCCGTTGTTTCCTCCAGCACCATCGTAAGGTACGCCGTTGGCGGTGTACACCAGGCTGCTAAACTTGTCCCGTATCACCGCACTGCTGAAGGCAGACTCTTTGTGAAACCATATCTTGATCTTTTGCAACGGTTGCGGGAACGCCGTCAGTAGCAACGCGGCCAGCACGATTAATCCTGAAAATGATGACCACACGACTGTGAGTGATTTGTGTGAGATTTACTCTTCCTAGCGCATCGAAGTTGAGGGATGCCAATGTTATGGTAGGTCGTGAGAAAATGGCTAGTTTCCAGCCCATCCTAGTAGTCTGTTCAATAAAGTATGTTGTATGGGAATATTACCAAAGTGTTCTTTGGAATTTCTAAGGTAGCAACAGGACGAATAAAATTGATGATTTTGCAAAGCTGTGATGTAATTATGTACAAAAAAATGTGTAAACATAGCACATATTTTATGTTGCAGAATGTTCAGCACGTTGGTGTCAAGATTTCTAGAAGCTTCAAGATGATCCATAATCTCATTTAATATCAGAATAGTATACTAAAACTTGTATCGGTCAGTAAAACTAAGGACATTTAAAATAGTTTTCTCGTCCTACAGAATCATGTTGCAATTATTATTTGTATGGTTATGAACGGCTTTTGTTCAACGATGAAAGAATGAAAACTAACCATCGAAACAAAGTCCATATGTGCTTCGTTCAACAGTTGGTAACGGTGGGATGGTCTTGCTGGGTTATTCGAAAATTCGCAGTGCAAAAATAAACCAGAAAAGCTTCATCATCGTGGCACCGTGGGTGTCAATAATTCACAAACTCATTAAAACTAACCACCAGTGCGAGTATTCCCACCTAAGGTTGCGTCAACGCGCTAAACGCGTCCCTCTTGCACTGGCGGGTTCACCTTGCAGCCGCTTATGCTTGGGAAAATTTGCGGTTTTTCTTTTGCGCCTTAACCTTTCTACTGGTACGCTTCCAGCATTGCTCTTCACGCACACTGGCGGCGTGTCCTTGAATACGATTACCCTTGCAGGCAATCAGGCACTTACCGATAAGAACTGTTACTGCCGCTAGTCCGTAACAAAAGGGTTCACAGCACTTCCAGCACTTCCGGCGGCGATACTTCTTCAGAATGGGACTGGACGAGCGAACACCACCAGCACCACTTCCGCCCGCGCTTCCATTGCCACTTGTTGCTTTGCCGTATTTGCGTCTCGGCGCCATCAGTGGCCGCTTGGCGCCCCGGTCCTCGTACGTGCGACAGGTGCGCCCGTCCCGTATGAACACCTCGTCCTCCACGTCATCGCTCAGGTCCTCGTCCATGCTGAGACTCACGCTATCGCGCACCACCAGCTGTTCCGAGGGCTGGTAGGGTTTCATTTTCTTCCGTATCAGCTCCATGGTGGCCGCCTGCACCGCTCTCCCTCCCTTCCGTCCCGCTGCAAGCGTAGTTAGCAAACGGCGTACCACCTTGGAACGATCGGGGTTAGGATGTGCTTTCACTAGCCGCGTGCACCACCGTCCTTAAATGCACTCTCGAAAGCAGCACACAAAGCGTGCGAGCGGGACGAGGCAAGGGATGGAAGCTTTTTGCGCTTTCAACAGATTTTCCGCTCCAATTGGACCAAACAATTTCAGTGTGCAGATCCCGAAAGGGTACGCTGTTGCCTGTGGTAACCTTTGTTGTAGTTTGGTCTATTTTAAGACTATCCACACTATCGAAGCAACCCAGTAGGCCCCCCTTCGGTGGTACTTTTCGCCTAACATATGTGACGGAATTTGTGCTACGCTCGTTTTCTTAATGGACACTCAGGAGTCCCTTTTTTCTAAGCGCATTCACTTGACATTCCGCGGCAAGATTTCCACTTTGCTTTCGAATCGAAAGCTCGTGACTATTTTCCGTAAATATGTTATTTGCCTTTCTGCTGTTTGGTTTTTTCACTAGCTTTTGTTACAATCTACGCGGAATCGGTCCGCACCAGAGCACTGTCCACTACCGATTGCCTCCTGGTGCGAAAAGTCACCACGAAAGCTTCACGTCATCGTTCCGAAACGCACACACGTTGCGTGTGCCATTCAGCGGTTTGCTCTGGAAAAATGGAAAACATCGTGGTGAATACAGTGTTCTGTTGATAAATGCACACACCTTTACTTGGCCGTTGGCGTCTCTCCGCATCACTACTTCTTCGTCTCGTAAACAGAAACTGCTACCCTGCTTTGTACGGCACGGCACGGTGAATTGACATGACATCCTGCGTTCAGCGCCTACTGTGCACTGCGCATGTGACCACCATTCCGGTTGCTGATGGAAATCGCCTCCAAAACGTTATTGGTTTGCAAGGGCCGGTATTGTTGCAGTGCCACTTCGTCGTGTTCGGATCATAGCATCGGATCGTAGCTTTAAGAGAGACTTAATTTAAACATATGGTTGTCGTTTTTTTTTATTGATAATAGTAGTACACATACGATCCACCGATATCATTTGTTTTCCCATGAACGATCAGTGGTGATAGTAATAAAAAAAAGCAAAAACAAACATGAAGAAAAACGGAAACAAATGGATGCACAATATCCTTACTGTAGCAGATATTTCACGTTGGTACGCAATGCCCTGTGTTAGGATTACTTGTTCGCACCGCCACCCCAACCGAACAGACCCTTCACAAAGCCTGACATTCCCGCCGTCGTTCCCTTACCGGCGGCCTTTTGCTCTATCTTATCCTCCAGGGATGGAAAATCGACAAAATTGAGAGCTAAATCGAAGAACAGTGGTTTGGCAGGGATCGGTTCCATTTCCGGGATCATCTTGAACACATTCGGATTGCGCGTATTGAGTGTGGCATCCTCCTTATAGTGCGACAGCCGCTCGTACAATGGCTTGGAAGATTTTTGACTCTTGCCAAACAGCACAGTATCATCCGCTGTATCGTCCTCCAGCACGCTGTACGCATGGGCGGAGAATTTGCATCCCTCGATGGTGGCAACCAGTTGCTTCAGCTCGTTTCGCAAATCGAAATCACTGCAGGGGCTCTTCGAGTTGGACGCGTCATTGGCGTACTTTTTCGAGCGTTCATACATGGCGACGGCCTCACGCCAGCGCTTCATGGCCACCAGCGTGATTGCGATGTAATAACAACGGAAGGCACGGAACGACAGTGACAGCGTGTCCATTTCCGCCTGGTAAGATGTATCATTTTCCATGCCGTTAAGCTGCTGCATTTCGGTCACATTCTGCAGGATGATCTCGTACAACCGCGAAAGATCCTGCGGTTTCGTCTTCTTGCCTCCTCCGGTAGCTTGACTCTTTTCTGCCACGTTCGGATCGTCCAGAGTTAGCTTGGCCTGAGCAACCAAAAGCAAGTTACGTTCCAACGTCAACTTCAGCCTAGTGTACGACATGTACGCCAGCAGATACTGGATGCCGATCAGTGCGCCCGTACCACCATCGTTCGCGTTCTGGCGCAGCTTAGGATCCTGCTTGATCTCATCCTTGATAGCGGCAATCGCATCCTTGCAATCGAGCAACACATTCTCCAGCATTTCAATCTTGGCCTGGAAATCTCTCGCCTTCTCGATACTCTTGTTCAGCTCCTGAATACTGAGCAGGAACAGCCGGACCTTCTCCGGGCGCACCGTTACACTGCGTCCGCGCCATTCGGTCATCTGGAATGCTTCCATGCTTTCGGCCTTCGTCTGCGCAACCAGATGGCTCAAATTGTCCAGCAATCCCGACTGGCCACGCATCTCCAGCAAATCATTGACCGATGCGTTCTCACCAACATTGTACGCGCAGTAGCGCAGGCTGGGCTTCAATTCTTCCACCTTCGCCCGGTACACCGATTGTTCCTCTTCCGGCATGGCCTGGGCAAGGTTCTCATAAATCACTTGAGCCTTCTTCAGGTTCTCCGCGGCCGATTTCCACAAAGACAGCTCAAAATGCAAAGAACCATGGATCCAGGCAGAGTACGCTTCCGCCTCTAGCTTGGTCCGAGCGTCACAGCGATCCGAAGCACACAGATCCTGCAGCTGCAAAGCGTACACACAAGACTTGCGCAGCTTTTCGATCAGATGGAACCGTTTGCGCGGCTCGGTATTCGATTCCTGGCGCAGCTGCATCGCGTAAGACCATGTGCGCTCCGCCAGCATGAGCGGAATGTGCAGAAACCGCTCGTCAGAATCCGGTTTCTCCAGATGCACGAGCGTGACGTTACGCTTCTTGTAGTGCCGACGATCTCCTTGCGGAAGGTTGAGCGTTTTACGGAGTCGCTTCACACGCCGGGAACAGTACCCACGGTAGCGCTGAAAGTCTCCATGCCGAAGACCATGCTGAAGCTGCATATCCTTGATGACACGAAGAACTGGAGGTAAACAGTCAAATTACAATTACTAATTGATACACGAGGACCTATCGACCATTGCTTACTTTCCACCGTGAACACTTTCACTTGTGCCTCGGCTGGAACATCCACCTCCATGTCTTCCTTAGGGGCTTCCGTATCTTCACGACCGACTTCCGCCTTTTCTGATTTTGATTCAACCATGTTTCAGTTAGAATTAAAATACTTTAATTAACTTTTCCTGCACTAGACGATCCACCAATATTTTTACACGAAGACAAAATGTTTCGGCGCTCCCTGACAGATGGTTGTCGTGTTGACAAAATTTTGACAACCGCAACTGCTGACTTTGACATGCCGAGAGTCGACATAATAACAAAACAAAGTCGGCATATGAACAAGATGAATAAATAGTTGACGGATTTTTAGAGCACCATGTTGGTACTGATGTACCCAGCTTTGATTGCAAAACCGTGCAACTCGCGGCTATTGTAAACGAACAACGCAGGAAATGGTGCAATTGCCAAAATTTTCTGGACTATCACCATAATTGGCTCGTACAAATCACCAAATCCTCTCCAATCAAAATACAGGGTTTCGAATCATTTGGGGATTATTCCTTCGCTCTGGTATTAGATTAATTCTCTTCAAAGTGTAATTGAAACCACTTAAATAGTTTCTGACTGTTGAAATACAAACCTGCACTTCAAATACGTCATAACATCTCTAAAACTACGACGAAAATGACTTCGCTCGTCCTTTATTCTTAGCTTTTCAGAACACACAATTTGTTCCCTCGATGTGTGTCGATGTTATCGAATCGTCGTTGTTCACCTAAATGTACGTAAGATAAATGAAAATACGATTTATTTATTCAAAACATGTAATAAATTTACCTTTTTTACCCGCACGGTATCGATGTCGTTCAATTCTAACGAACAATTAATTACACTTACAAGATTCACAGCTTGCTTCATAAAACGATTGCAAAGGTTCCCCACTATGCTTACAAAGTCTCTCAGCCAACATTTTCCTGTCAAAGATAATACAATATGCTGCAATTGAACGATAAATAGAATGTGGAAGATAGCTATTATTAAATTACGATTCTCTAAACAAGCAACGTATTACCATCACATACCCACCTGTGATGTCGAGGAATTTATGTGTCATGTTGAGAAACGTCAAAATGGTCTGCATAATTTTATCTTGTGTTCTAGCTACCTTGGTCGATGCAGCCTTTCCAAGGTAAACTCCGTCCTGACACGCACGAACTTTCTTTTCGTTTCTGTCCGGAATCACAAATTTCGACAGGTAAGCAATCGTTTTTACATCGATTTGTTGGCTAGTTTGTTATATTTGCAGGCCCCCATTGATTTGGAATGAAAATCGCACGTTTTACACTTATGTAAACAATACACCAGTGGCCTAGAGAGTTTTGAGGTTAATCTGGGGATTCCTGCACTGCTCTTGTGTGACGGATAGTGAGGGTGTTTCACCCGTACTCGTTCATGCCTTTCACCCACCCTATGGAAAACTATCACGCCCAAAAGACAGTGCGCAAGTATTGACACGTTTCTATCAATCTTTCCCTCTTGCAGAAAATGTCTCGAAACCGTGCGGCCGAGGAGACGGATAAACAGACGCGTATCGCGATCGTCAGCTCGGATAAGTGTAAACCGAAGCGATGCCGTCAGGAGTGCAAAAAATCCTGTCCCGTGGTGCGGATGGGCAAGCTCTGCATCGAGGTGGCGATGGACTCAAAGATCGCTACGCTTTCCGAGGAGCTTTGTATCGGTTGCGGTATCTGCGTGAAGAAGTGTCCGTTTGAGGCGATTACCATCATCAACATACCGAGCAACCTGGACAAGCATACGACCCATCGGTACTCGAAGAACTCGTTCAAGTTGCACCGGCTGCCGATTCCGCGTCCGGGTGAGGTGTTGGGATTGGTCGGGCAGAACGGTATAGGCAAGTCGACGGCACTGAAGATTCTGGCCGGCAAGCAGAAACCGAACCTCGGGCGCTATTCCGACCCGCCGGACTGGACGGATATTTTGGCGTACTTCCGCGGTAACGAGCTGCAGAACTACTTCACCAAGATCCTGGAGGACAGTCTGCGCGCTCTCATCAAGCCACAGTATGTGGACCAGATCCCGAAGGCGGTGAAGGGTACCGTGGGGGCCCTGCTGGACAAGAAGGACGAGCGTAAGAACCAGATGGAGATCTGCGATCTGCTCGATCTGACGCACATTCGCGACCGCGAAATCCAGGCACTGTCCGGTGGAGAGCTGCAGCGGTTTGCTTGTGCGATGGTATGTATCCAGGACGGGGATATCTTCATGTTCGACGAACCGTCGTCGTATCTGGACGTGAAGCAGCGTCTGAACTGCGCCATGACGATCCGTTCGCTGATCCATCCAGACAAGTTCATCATCGTCGTCGAGCACGATCTGTCCGTGTTGGACTATCTGTCCGACTTCATCTGCTGCCTGTACGGTGTGCCCGGTTGCTACGGTGTTGTTACGATGCCTTTCTCGGTCCGTGAAGGCATCAACATCTTCCTCGATGGTTATGTGCACACGGAAAACATGCGCTTCCGCACGGAATCGCTTACGTTCAAGGTGTCGGAGTCGGCGTCGGAGGAAGAAATCAAGCGCACCTGCCACTACGTGTACCCGACGATGAAGAAAAAGCTCGGCTCGTTCACACTCACCGTGAACGATGGGCAGTTCAGCGACTCGGAGATCATCGTGCTGCTGGGCGAGAACGGTACGGGCAAGACGACGTTCATTCGCATGCTCGCCGGCAACCTGGAACCGGACGAGGAATCGGAACCACTGCCGGTGCTGAACATTTCCTACAAACCGCAGAAGATCTCTCCGAAAAGCCAATCGACCGTGCGCTACTTGCTGCACGAGAAGATCCGCGACGCGTACATCCATCCGCAGTTTGTGGCCGACGTGATGAAGCCGCTGAAGATCGAGGAAATTATGGATCAGGAGGTGCAGAACCTGTCCGGTGGTGAGTTGCAGCGCGTTGCGCTGGTGCTCTGCCTTGGCAAACCGGCCGACGTCTACCTGATCGACGAACCGTCCGCCTACCTCGATTCCGAACAGCGTCTGATTGCGGCGAAGGTCATCAAGCGGTAATAGTGTGCAATTTGTGGCTTTTAAGCGAACACCTTTCCCCTAAACCAAATTCACCTATTACAGATACATCCTGCACGCCAAGAAGACCGGTTTCGTGGTGGAGCACGATTTCATCATGGCCACCTATCTGGCCGATCGGGTAATCGTGTTCGAGGGTCAACCGTCGGTCGACACGACCGCACACACCCCGCAATCGCTGCTGAACGGTATGAATCGGTTCCTCGAGCTGCTCGAGATCACATTCCGACGGGATCCGAACAATTTCCGACCACGAATCAACAAGCTCAACTCGGTGAAGGTAAGTGACGGGGGAGGGCCAGCAGGGGGGAGAGAGAGTTTCTCATCGAGCGTACTTTTTTATCTTTCTTTCTTTGTAGGATGTGGAGCAAAAGCGTGCCGGACAGTACTTCTTCTACGAGGAATCTTAGGCAGAGACGATCACACCTGGCAGGGAGAATGGACTCGCGACGGAGAGGAGCATTGCTTGTGGTGGCGTGGTGGAGCTTTACTTATTGCAACAGTAAACGGTACTGGAACGATTTTTTAGTTACATTGTATTGCTTCTCATCGTGTGCGGACAGGGCGTACGTCATACAAGCGTGTGCACCTTGTTTGGTGAGGGAAACAAACACACACATAAACGTCGATTGATCGTTTGTTTTTAGCCACGAGAAGGTGACAAATCAGGCGTGTCACATAAAAAAAAAAGACGACGAGTGAAGATGAGGGTAGCTTTTGTTTTTGAAAAAAAAAAAATTATACAGCTTTTCGTTGGAAGTGACTTTTTTCATACAAATAAATATGGAGTGTAATTATGTGGGAGAACAAACGTGGAGCATTCGTATCCGCTGCTTTCCGCCGTAATCCTGGCATTGCGCAATGCGCGAGCCATCCGAGATAGGATGATTGAATGAAAACAAACCCCCGCACGCTTCGCGGCAGGCAGATTGAAGGTCACAACGAAATGGAACGTATCGGTGGCCGGCAACGCGGAAGCAACCCCACTACAACCGATCGGAATAATCTGCAGTAACAGCAGTGTTTATTGAATTTGAACCAAAACAGGTCAGCTAAAAACAAACGGCTACACTACTATCGGCTCTAGCGCTATCAACAGGTTTCTAATTGGTAACTCATCTTCCATTCCGCACGTTGCACCACACCACATAGGAGAAGGGCACCACACGTGGTACGCGTGGCGCGTCCCGGGTTTGCTGGCGGCTGCTCTTTTACTATCGATCCCACCATCGAGCGGAGGTTCACCCTATCCTTGCTCAGCCGTGATTGCGCAATCGTACAATAACATATTCTACCGGCATAATCCAGTGACCACAAACGACCGCCGCCAGTGGATGCAAAATGCCACACACGCACGTTTCTCTCCTTTCCATCCGTTTTGTTCCCGTGGGCATGTGGAGGCGATTGTCGTCGAGTACACGCGCTGAAATGCGCACTATACCGCGCGTCGTACGGACAAACTATTGCTACGGATTGTGTTGTTATTTTCTACTGACTAAAAGCATAACATTAACAACAAACATACACACACACACACACACATACGCTGTACAAACGGGCCACGGGGGAGGTGGCTAGCGAGCCCTTGAACCCTTTTTTTTGCCTCGGACGAACGTGAGCTGCGTACGCCGTTTCGATAATGCACAGCGTGCCGTCTCACCCGCCGTCGCCGCTGCCACCGCTCAGATGCATCCGATGCCGCGCTTGAGCCGCTGCAGCACGCCTTGATCGTGCATTTCCA
Source organism: Anopheles farauti No. 4 (assembly GCA_000956215.1). Taxonomy (NCBI): domain Eukaryota; kingdom Metazoa; phylum Arthropoda; class Insecta; order Diptera; family Culicidae; genus Anopheles; species Anopheles farauti No. 4. Next base: position 21,914 of record JXWZ01000767.1, read on the forward strand.
GGGCAATGTCGCGCATGCGCGTGTGGTAGTCGACCGACACCATCTGGGCGATCTTTTTCTCGTGATTTTTCGTCTTGAAATCGTTGATGGTGACCGCATCCAGGTCCGGTATCTGGTCCGGGTTGAAGGTGACGGCCGGCAGCAGCCACATCGCGATGCCCAACCCGTACGGCAGACACCGGTCGTACTCGGCGCGCAACCGCTGGTACGAAAACTCGTCGGCGAAATGGTGCAAAAGTGTCGCCACCGTCGCCGGGTCGTCGTACGCGCAAAAGTGTTCCTCGAGTGCGTCCAGCAGCGTCTGGCGGTACTGCAGCAGCAGGTCGGTGATGTGCTGCCGGCGCATCGCGAGCTCCGTGCTCGTGTAGAGCAGATGGAGGATGTCGAGGACGGGCGTGGTGCAGCGCATCGTTTGCAGATCGATCAGCTTGACGCGCCGGCCGTCGGCGCTGAACATCAGATTGTTCACCCACGTGTCCCCGTGGCAGATGACGCGCCACGCATCGTCGACACCGTCGCACACTAGCCCGGACATGATGCGATAGAGCCGCCCGGTTAAACCCTCGATCGCACGGATCGGTTCGTCCAGGTCACCGTCACTGTTGCTGTACCGCAGACTGTCCAGTGCGCCGCGCAACGACGACTCCAGGGAATGTGTGTAGAAGTCGGCCGCCTCCGGGCAGTACACGATCTCGCGCACTTTCGAACACGCGTCGGCGTACTCGTGCGGTTGACCGTGTTTCAACGCCAGCGAAACCGCATGCAGTTTGGCCAGTTCCTGTGGAAAGGTGGGGGTAGGAAAAACGCTGCAGTCAATCAACCGCCTGATGGGACGAAGTTGGATGAGAGAAGAAGGGCACCCTTCCCCCACACTTACCTTCATGACGGCGATGCAGTGTTCAAAGCTCAGCCCAACCCGTCGATCGACCATGGCGTAACCGCCGATGGTAAGATCTTCCAGCACGATCCGGTCACCGTTGTCGTCGCTGCCCGCCGTCAGGCACTTGGGGTAAGGCAAATCGTACGGCGATATCCGCTGCAGGATCGGAATGATGCTCGCGTACGCCGTGATTTCGTTCTCGAACGCCGCATCACAACGAAACAGCCGCCTTCGGTTTGGGTTGGTAATTTGTCGCTTAAAAATCAGCGAAATTTTGAACACTGTGCGACGCGATAGGGAGCGTGAGAGTGTGAGAGAGAAAGCAATAGACAGTTTAGAGAAAGGAACCGAAACAGGTCATGGCCAACTACATCAATATGGCGGCCGGAAGGGAGGAACAAAAAGTTCAACGTGCATAATAAATTGCGGTGAAGCATTATTGAATGCTTATCGCTTAGAAATACCAGCCCAGCTGGTGAATCTCTGTCGTGTTAACAATGAGCGGACAAGTATTTACGCGATGGAAAACAAACAATCGATAGGTCAATTAATTGATGCGCAATGGCTGCACGGGGGATTGCCTCTGAAATGCAACGCTGCCCGCCCATTCGAATCGATGGGGCAGATATCA
>JXWZ01000770.1:0-27808 GCA_000956215.1 Anopheles farauti No. 4
TTGCTTGTGTTGCTTGTTAGGATCTTCATTTTCAGCTTAACACCTCGGAGGCAGTTGAAACGCGTCCTCGCTGGATCGCCGCGAGATAGTCCGAGCGAACGTGTCGAAATGTAGCGGCCGGGTTGAAAGGGATCATTTTCGCACGCGACACGTTTCGCTTCGGGCCTGCTGGGACGTGTGGCACTAAAGCGTTAGTATGGGTGACCGAGGTAGGGCCAATAACAATGTATTAACATTTGGCACAAAATGGTCCGTGTGCGATCGTTTGGAACACAAATTTGAAACCGATTGGATTCGGTATGGTAAAGAAACTGTTGGCAAACTTGTTTATAATTTAAATTTTAAATACTTTTCTATGTCAAATATATCAATTTCCACGAAAAAATCGGTTGGGTTCATTGCGGTTAAGGTAAGATAATTTAAGTTAAAGTTTATTTGTAGTTTAAAGTCAAATAAAAGCAAATCTTGCTGATCTTTAAATCTTGAAAATGTTAAGGCCAGTTTGTATTCGACATGTGCAATAAATAATTATTTATCCTAGATAACTGGTAGGTTTAATAGTTTGATATAATAATTTAATCATCCGTTGCCAACAGTACGATAATGTTACAACTAGTTATATTTTAACAAAGTAATCCTCTACTTCTAATGAGTAAACATATCTGAAATAATTTATACTACTCTACCATTATCTTATCAAACCTATGTTTGTGATCGTCTTATAAACAATGTTGGTCCTTTTATTTACCCATAATAGTTTTCAAAATAGCATTTTTCTTATCCTCCATAATTGCCCTGAAACTCAAACCTTGAAATCTACTTACTAAACGAATTTTTACCAAATTTGCAACTGACGCCTACTTGGTTTTCACATGTCATCACAAATTGGACCTTACTCATCCAATGCTTGAAACATAACAAAACAAACCGCAAACCGCCGTTTAGGTTAATCCCAACAATATTCAACCACCGCTTAGAACCTTCTTCCGGAACGCACAAAGCGGTTTAGGGCTTCAAACGCGCGGTACGGGCTTTGTAATGCGCGACGTAGCGGGATAACTTTCAGAAGCACGTTGAGCAGAAGAATAACAACAGGAAGAAAAAAAAGCGCGGAAGAACCCAAAAAAACATCCCAAGTCCGCACGAAAATCCTTCCAGAGGATGAAACCACCCTCCCCAGGGGGGGGGGGGGAGAAACGCGTAGCGAATGAATGAACCGTGGCGCGACCGTACCATCCCGACAAGTCCCGTAAGTATCCGCGACCGCGGCAAGTCGGTGAGTGTACTCTTCGCGGCCGAACAGTGGGCCGGTAATTGTTGGTCAAGTGTGAGTGGGAAAAAGCGGGAGAAAGAGAGAGCAGGCGAGGGGAAGAAACTAAAGATCATAATTTGAATTTAATTAATAAGCGTAAACAATCCTCCCGGTTACGTCCGTAGGTATGTAGATGAGTCAAAGCAAGCGTTGAAGCTCAGCTCAGCCGGAGGAAGCCGACAGAGGTCGCCACCGTCGTCACGCTCATTCGAAACAGCCCGTGGGACAAAACCTCCCCGTCCCGGGCGGTCATCAACATCTCGGGTTCTTTTTTTTTTTTTTGTTGTTCGCCTCCGTACGGCGGCATCCACCTTTGTAGACTTTCTCGACACAATTTTGCTACCGTTTTTACCTAATCTTGGTGGAGGTGGCGGACGGTTTCGGAGGTTCGAGAACGATTAGCGCTGATCTTAATGGGACGAGCGGTGCCCGAGCTTCTTGTTCTCGGCTCACTAATTATTCGCCGGTGCGTTTTCGGTGCGACTGGACGGCGTTAATATAGCACCACCTTCCCTCCACCGGTGGACTACTCCGGAATGTCCGGGATCTAATATCGATGGTTAATTGATGTCTTTCGCGATCGGCCGGTGCGCTAGTGCCGCTGGGAACCCGAAAGTCTCGAAACGTGGATGACCTCGTGGTCCGAAAAATTTTTCCGGGGGTGGAGATGTTTATGATAAATTGTAACAACCGTGCCGTGGGAACCGGCCGGAGGGATCGTGTGGCCGGTTGGCTACCTGTTGAAATGTGCCTGCCCCGTTACCCGACAGCCACGCCGATCCTTCCCATCTTCGCTCCTACCCATCACTTTCGCACGACTTCCACCGGTCCACTTCCTCGTGGGTCGACGGTGGCGCGTACGGTTCGAGGGTGTAATTTGATTAAATAGTTTACATTTCTCACACCTTTCCGAGTTCGGTACCTGTTTGCTAGCGCCCGTGTAAAGCACACGCTAATCCTGTTACGAATCGGTTGCAAGCTTGGTTCGCATATTTCAAATTTTTCTCCGCATGCTTTGCTTTACCGCGCTGTGGGTTGCGATTTCTGCTCGCGCGTGAGTGTGGCGATCGGAAGCGAAACCGGGGCCGCAACGGAAAATCGTACTCGAGATTAGAATGAGGCAAGGTGGATCGAACCATCTCGAACGGTGTGCATGCAACTGCAGTTTTGCAAAATCCCGTGACGTAGAAGGATGCTTTTAGCTCGTTTAGTTCTCTTCCCTTACCTTTTCATTCTCTTTCGATATTTTTTTTTTTAACTTTTCGTGGTTTATTAACGCGTGTTTTTTTATCGTCTACCTGACGTCTACTTGATCATCTTCTTTTTTTCAACAAATTTGTTTTTTTTTCAAAAGAAATGGGTTTTTATTTTAAACAATTTCATGATAAAAACGTTCGATTTTGAATTCAGTAAAATAATAAACTTCCTCTCACTGATGATTGTGGCTCTTAATGTTTAATAACCTTTTTCAACTTTTTCTTTAACAACGTTTGAATTCATCTCATTTTGAGTGAGTTACGAGTGCTCTCATATATTGAAATAAAAACGTGCGTGAGAGAGTGAGTTAAAAATTTAGATTCACTAATCCTTACTCATAACGTGCAAAACTAAATTCAAATATTATTTCACGTTGATATTCAACTTTCGTGGGAAATCGGTTTTTTTCCTAACGCCACCTACTCATTGCTTAAAATTTAATTGATTGCAACTTGAGCTTTGCTCTCATTCTCATGCTTTTCTTTGCCCATCGCTAAACATTGCAATTTCCTTCCCAGGTACCGACCCCAAAACGCTTCGTGCGTTGTCTAATGACATTAAACATCCCTAGAACATTAATCAACGCTAAACCAGCTTTAATGGAACGAGGAGAAAACAGTGCAATGGTGTAGTTTAGCTTCCATTGCCGCAAAAGCGAAACGTTATCGGCTTTGAAATGTACGGGCAACATTATAGCCTTGCAACCACCACTTGGCTCCCTTTTCCGCCGGTCCACATTCGGCAGCCCGTGCATTACCGGTTATTAGGGATGATTGTTTGAATAATGATCAGCTACCGGAGGCCAACCTGTGCTTCTGCGCCCCTCCCAAGGGGGTTGGACCTCTTGCGAGCGACCGGCTACTAAAGCCGAATAAAGCAAAACAGAACATGTTGCAAGTATGTAATATTAAATCTTAAAAAGATCGGCTAACAATAGCACAAGCAAATGCGAAAAAAAACTCATAAAACACAAACGAAATCAAAAGAAGACGGTACGAAAGCGCAGCAGCCAGCAACGAAAGTGCAAACGAAAGCGAGAATCCAAAGTAATGAGCGGCAAGTGAAATCTGCGAAGAACGCAACCGAATGAAGCAAAGGCGTATGTGTGGTATGACGTTCTGCGCAGCTTCCCGTTGCGCCCGGTTGCGTGCGCAAGTGGGCACGCGAAGATAAGCAGTGCAACTGAGGTTTATTTTCTTCATATTTTTTTTTTTGGTTTTGCGAGCTCCTTTCGGAAAGGATCTACGCACGGTTGGACTTCTCGCTGATGATCGCAGGGTTTTGTTCGACTTTTTTTTGCCGTTTCAATATTTTTTGCTCCTGTTCCGGTCGTGCAGATTGTTTCCGGCAAACTTGAGTACAAAAAAAAAACGGTGGTAATCCAATTGAAAGAAAGAAAAAGTATCGTTAAAGCATAGAATTCATGCGGTGGGATGAAGTACAAGTGAAAAATTATCAAAAGATAGAAAGCAATTTCAGTGCACTGAGTGAGAATTAAGTTGTTAACAAGTTTTTTGTACTGGTTTCATATTCCGAAAATTTTTATATAAATTAATAAAATGATATTTCCTCCCAAATGTGTTAAACGAAACATTTAATAAGGAATAATAAATAATATATTTTATTAGGAGAAGAATTGTCATGACATATAAATAAAAAGTGATTAACTATTTCATTTTCTTCTTTCATGAATTTCTTTGAATGATTTTTTACCTTGAATGTTAAATGTATTTATTGTTTTTCTATGTTTTTTTTTTGTTATTTATTGTACTAAAAAGGGTTAAAATTTAATAGGCTCATATTCTTAAAACACATTAACATTAACCAGCGTTAAAAGCGAGAGTGTAACTCGAAAGCAGCTCAGAACCCCGGTTCGTCTTTTGGCACCTCTTTCTCCACATCTTCTACGGCCGTTTCCTTCCTTTGCAAATCAATTCTCCATCCGAATTGCCGAATCGTTCTTGCCTCACCGTCCATCTCCCTCTTCAGCTTCCCAGTTCCGACGCGAACCGGGTGCATAGGTTGCGGTAGGAAATTATGCAATTTTTTCGAGCCGAACCAAACTCCGCACTCTCGGGTGGCCACTGACCACTTCCAGCCGGACGTGCTTGTGCGGGGAGGAAACCGGAACATTACGCAGCGTAGATTACGCCGCACGCCGGATTCGCTCGCCCCGGGCGGGGTGCCGTGCCGAACGCGCTTAGAACTATCGGCGTAATTTGAATAATTTCCCATTGTGCGTTTTGCCGAGCGGTAATGGTCGCCCAGTTTGTTCACCTTCCGATCCTCTCGGGGCCACGGGTGGGATCGATTTCGGTTCGTTTCGTTTGCTGGCCGCCCACCGGCCATTCCCGAACTTTTCCCCGACCCGGCCGCGACGCAAAAGTCGTTGAACCGACTGGGAGACGCGGCCAATTTACGGTGCACCGAACGGACGGGCGGGGAGATACCTTTGCAAGATTTCAATGAACTATAACTGTAGGATTTTTTGTGCATTTTTTTAATGATTCGTATCATGATCCGTCTTAATAAGATGTATTGTTCCTTCGCTGATTTGCGTGGTGATGGCGGAGTGATCCAGATAACAGATAAGTTCGCAGCGTATGGTCGGATAGGATAATAGGCACAATCGAGATACATTTTGAGGAAAAACAATCTATTAATAGCCTTTTGGAAGCGAGTGCTTTCTCGAAATCTCGTATTAATCGTATTAATGATGGTATTACTTTCCTGCCTAAGAATTTTCAATCGGAATTGAAGTACATTGTAGTACCTATTTCTAAAGACGGAGTTCTTTGTAAGAGATTGATGGGAGACTTCGAGTATCGAATTAAAACCACGTCATGATAAAAAATTGAAACACTTAAAAAACTAAATATTCAAGACTTTATATAACACAAAAATTTGTTGGAACTATTCTTGAAGTGTGTTAAAAATAAAAAAAAATATTTTAACGTAACAGCTTTGCACATATTGTACTTATATAATGACATTTCATACGATGGGGAAAAAAGTATAAATACCATAGCAACCATAGACAAAGTATGTCAAATAACTGACTTGATTACGTAAGACTTTTATGTTATTTTTTATATAAATATAACAAAACCAAAAATTTCGCGAAAAATTTTCCGATGTTTTGTAAATTTGTTCAAAAAATTTCCAATCTCCCCACGATCATTTAAATGGGAACAATTTTCTTCAATGAAACTTCCACGCTTATCTCAATTCGAGCCATTTCACCAGTTGTCCAACTACCGGGAATCAATAAATTTGCCACAATTCACGCAAACTTCTTATCGCTGGCGCCACACGAGCACAAAACGAACAAACCGTCCCAGTCCGACTGCATGGGATTGTGTTTTTGGCTTGGTGTTCCAGGAACCAGACCTCTGTGCGCGCTTCTCCCACCCCTTCGGGATCATAATCGGACCGGCTTCGCACACAAGTAACGCGCCGGTACAGAAGTGGGTCAAATTAGGCGCAAAATTTACGACCTACTCATAAAGCTAACCCCGGGGAACCCGGTTTGACCTTCAACCACAGACGGGACAGGATGGTGATCCCGGGTCCGGCCCGGCACGTCCATCATTCGTACCGCACATTCGGATGCCGGTTCGTCCCCGATCGGAAGGATCTCTTATCGGAAACGGTCAAGATTGGGCGACGTCTCAATCGGGTGGAGAATGGTTCACGGGAAAAAACCGCTTCCCACCCGGCCCGACGGAAGCCCTCGGAAGCAATTGCTTCGGTGCTGGGCGTTGGTTGTGTATTTTTTTTATCTTCGGTGTACTTTTTACGATGTTTATTTGTTTGTTTTGCGCTTGCGATTACATTCTGGAGAAATGGTGCAAGAAGTTTGTTTTATTTGTTTTTTATTTCGATGCACATTTACCAGGCGCCTTGCAGCGTAATTTACGAAGTGTGGGTTACCTTTGTTGGGTCCGTCCGACACCTCATAAATTGTATCCGGTCAAGTGCATGGGAAACGGGACGAACACGGGATAAATTCTGTACCGGCTCGATTGCTTTGCGAAATTGAGATAACAAAAAACATCGATCCATAGCACAATTTTCGTACATTTTCTTCCAATTTATTTTAGATTTCAAATTACTTCGTCTCGAAAACTGGTGCAACGACCTTAGGTATCAGTAGGATCGGTTTTAAGAAATAAACATGACGTCAAGACCGGTTAGCACGCCAGCACCACAATCCAATTAGATCAGCACCGGATTGTGCCGGTTGATCTAATCGAACGATCGATCGATCGATGGGTTGCGCTTCCTGACGCCTTCCGGCCGCTGTACGACACGAACGAGCCTCGATCAACTCGATCAACGGCTAACTCTAGGCGACGAAAAGTGAGCAGCTCGTAGTCCAGCCGCGGTGCGTAGCACCAAATTCGAAAATCATTGTAATCAGACAAAACGGGGCGATAGAGAAGCGGTGGCGAAGCGTGAAGCCGGTAATAATACAGTGCCTGTGCGCGGGTACGTTTTGCGGGTGGGACGATGGATGTACCAGGAAGATGATGCCAATCGAACGGACGGATCTGCGAACGGTATGGGAGTATGGGACTGGACAATGTTGAACGTACCAGTAGGTGCGGTACAAGAACGCGCCGAACTCTCGTACGGTGCGAGAGTCAGGCAAGGAGCCTTAATGATATCACCCACGGTCTACCTTCACATTGGCCGCAGCCAAGAAAACTCTCCACCAGACAGCAAAAAAAAAAAAAAAAAAAAGAAAAAAAGCGAACCGGAGCGAACGCATTTTCCACAAGTCATCCCATCCGAAGACGGTCCCATCTCCCGCGCCGAGACGTACGACGCCGCCATAGGCCGCTGCGGTTCGTCCACCACGCGACGACCTTTCGCAGACGATCGACCACTGGATCGACCTTCGCTCGGTGCGAGAAAAGCGTGATCCACAAAACCCGTCCTAATAGTTCACCGAAAAGGTAAATTGCCCGTAATTCTTAGACGCTACCCTCCTCCCGGTCGCTAATCAGCTTCGCGCCCGGCCCGTTTTGGACGTATAATTTAATTACCCCAACCGATCGGTCGAGCGAGCGTAATTCGGGGCCGATGTGGGCAGAAAGGGGAAGCATTTTCGGATAGTAATTGTTTTGGACCCAATTTCACCGGACCCAGCGCCAGCGGGAAAACACACGGGGTGGTCACCCGTCACTGGGACGGGGGTCCCGGTGTCCTTCGACTTTCGGAACAGGTTCCACTGTGCGGAATGTGTTTTTTTTTTGCTTCAACCCATCTCCCAAACCCTCGGAAAGACAATTCCATCGACCGATAATTAGTTCTCATTGAATGCGCATTAAGGAGGCCGTTGTGTCGGGTTTGTTATCTTGGCTTCCTTTTTCGAGCATATTTCTTTATTCTTTATCCTCCCGCTCCCGATTGCTGTTATCGTTCATTCCGTTTTCGATTTCACACCTCACACGTTTGGTTTGAGGGTGGGGAACGGGGGGGTGCGGGAACAATTGCGCACCGATTATCGAAATGTTCCACCCCGGCAATCGCACCATGACGGTACCGAATTTTTCGAACACCGCACAATCGAGAGTGGTGACCTACTGGAATGGTCGAAAGCGCGCCCAAACGTCCCTGGACACAAATTAAAGTCTTAAAGATACACATTTAGTCTTGCCTCTCTCTCTCGCTCTCTTTCTCTCGCTCTCCCTTGGGCACCTCGTTCGGAAATCGGTGGACCTGATTTTTACTGATTTCTCAATCAAGTACCCGATGGTCTGAAGCTCCACCGAGTTACGAAGACTTACGAGCGCTTATCCCTATCCATACTTGAATGCATAATCCGTTTGCTTCCCTCACATACATTGATGTGAAACACATTTTCTCACTGCCTACTAGACACTAGTTTACTCTTGGTATGTTAGCTTTTTCTCTCGTTCTGCTGATACAAGCCTTAGGAGCTACAACTGTTAATGTACACATCTTAATACTTAAATTTCAAAAAAGAACATAGCACCTTCGGGGATGACTCAAGTCACTTCCTACTACTACTACTACTTCTACTGCTTCTACTAGCACTGTACAAACGCTCCTCACTCAATCCCTCGACAGCAGCTCGTTCAGTGCCGCGATGTACGTCTGAGCCATCTGGAGCGTCTCGAACTTGGACAGCTTGCGATCGTTACCGAGCGATGGCACCACGTCCCGCAACCGATCGAACGCATCGTTCAGGCTGTTCATGCGGCGCCGTTCGCGCGCGTTTGCCGCCAGGCGGCGCTTCTTCACGAGCTCCGGTTGCACTACCAGCACCGGCGACTGCCCGCTCGACTGGGAAGGCGTTGGGGAGCTGCTGGAACTACTGGAGTGGGCAGGACTGCAGTGGTTTCTCGCCGCAGGAACCGCGTACGGGTTGTAGTAGGTGCCAGTGGTTACCGGTCTCTTGGTGGGAAGGTTCGTCGACTGTCTGAGGACGCTCTGGTTGTCGATCAGTTGGGTGCTAGCTTCACGCTTCGGGTATTCGTTCATCTGTTCGGTACGTTCGGTGCAAACGGTCAGCTCAGCCGGTGTACCGCTGTACCGGGGAACTGTTGGACAGGCCGTTTTGAAGTTATTGCTCGTATAGTGGTAGTACGACTCGCAGGATCCAGTTTGGTTGGTGGTGTTTGTGTTCCCGGTGCTAGTCGAACCTTGCACTGCCGCGCTAGAACCTCCACTGCAGTATCCGTAGTTGGTGTAGGGACTTGATGGACTATATTCGGCCGGGCTCGTGTTGTTGTAGTACGATTCCGGGCTCGAAACAGGCCCCGGGCTGTGATAACCCTCCGAAGATCCACTATCCGTACCGTAGCCATAGCAGAGACCCGTGCCGGCCATGTTCATCCCGTTCATGCCATTGTAGTGGTTGTAGGACGAAGATTCCAGCATGGTTCCTGCACCCGGTCCCATCATACCACCACCGCCGCCTCCGTACATGGCGGAATGGTTGTATTGCTGCTGTACATACGCCGAACTCATGTTGGATCAGTTCAGTCTTTTCTTCAGACAAAAGCACTCTCTCTCACACACACGCACACACGGTACACACAAAAGCTCCTTTCGATGGAGAATTAATGGGCTATTAAAGAATTCCACACAACTTCCTTCGATCTTCGATATCCACCGATGTCCACAGATGTCACCTCTGTTGTCCGTACTCCAGGAGCACACGGAAATTACACGCAACGACACGCACTCACTCACAATTCGATCTTAATCGGCAATTAACTGTCATTAGCTGTGGCACCTCCGCACCGAAGATCTGCAGCCGGCAGAACGCAAAAACCTTGAACTATCCGGTACTTCCACCGGACCTTTTTTTTTTCGTCCGTCCGTCCGTCCGTCCGTCTGTTCGTCCGATTTCGCCGAGGTTTCGTAATCGAGTGATTCGAAACCGATCGCTTGCCAGCAGCCGTAGCCTCGGACACCGAACGATCGCTTCCCGAAACGTCCGGGAATCTTCGCATCGCGTCAGGTGGATCTCGCGTGCACCCCCGGGAAGCGATCGCCGGCCACCACCTGAAACGGAAAGATCAAAACAAAGCGAACGCGGCTGGGACGGGATAGGCTCGAACGGGCGCACCGGATTGGTCGATCCCGGCCGGGTGGGAAAGAGCCGACTGATTGCTGCTCCGTGTGCTGCTGTCTTGCTTCTTCATTCGCACCTGCTTGATCGGTACGATCGTTTTCGGTACCTTACCGTGCTCTGGTCGGAGATCTCTTTTCTGGCCGCTTCCCGGTACACACCGATCGACCCCGAAGGGTTTCGGCGGAGATTGTTTTTTTTTGTATAGGGTGCCAAGGAAACGATCACTCGACGATCATCCCTCGACGGCAAAGCACGCACCTCACATTCGTTTGGGAAGAACACAAAGTACGGATAGAAAAATGGGTTTGATTTCAATTTCCACACACCATCTCCGGATTCGGATCGGTGCAGAAAAGGATACCAAGGATCAAACGGTTCTGCGGTTTGGGTTTTCTACCGCGAGATGGATTGGAAAATTGATCCATTCGAAGAAGGACATCGGATTTTTTTTTGTGATCCTTTTTTTATTACTTCCACTGACATACGAATCCTTTAATATTGAAGATTGGGGGAGCGATTCGAAGGATTAAAAGCTTTATCCGGCGCTAGAGGCGTAGAGAATCGAAACGGAAGCATTTTAACATCATTTATTTTGTATGATAATTGTATCGCTTCTATATCGCTTTCATATCATAATCTGAAATTAGAAAATTTTAACAAGAATTTAAAAAAATATATATAATTCATCTTTGTTAAAGTTACTATTTTATTTTAATTTTTTATATCCGGTTCTAAACATTCATTTTTCCTAATACTAATTTTTATAGGTATTGTTTTGTTTTTTGTCGTTTTATTAAATTTTTCTTTATTTATTTGAATACATTTCCTCGTATGTTCTCTGTAAGATTGGGTTTGATGTTATTTTTCTATTCCTTAGCTAAGCGTTTCGTCTCGTTGTATGCTTCTATTCTATTCGATGATCGGTTTCAATTGAACTATTGATTATATTTTTATGTTTTATGTTATTCAGTTGCATTTTCCTACTTATTACGCTTTTGGTTGTACTCTATCATTGCTTAAATTATTTATCCAGCTTTTTATTAATACACACGATTGTGTTGATAACAACAATAGTATAATATTGATAAATGGTGAATATATTTATTTTCCCTTATGCAAAAAAGCCGTAAACAGTAACGGTTTGACTCAAGCCAGACCATGTGAAATGTGTAGAAATCTGCTTCAACAGAAGTGTGCAAAACTGATACAAAACTAATGCCACATTCACACGCCTCACCGGCAGCATGTGTGCACCATTACAGAATTTTCTCACCATGCATTTTGGCACCACCGTCCAACAGATGGCACATTAGTTTCCCTACAAAATAGCTCCGAGCCTACCTGCGCGCTAGCTGGTGTGGTACCGAATGGGCAACATATTTAAAGTCGATCTCAATCTGTGCACTGTTGATAAATGCTCTTGTTTTTCGCTTTGCACAGGCGCCACACCGTTCGACAGTGTGAAAACGTTCCACCACCAAGGCCATTCGCGTCCAGGGAGATTGGTCTAGTTACAGTCCCTGCTTAATCACCTCCAAAGTCAAGGGGAGGGCAAGGGGGGGGGGAGCAAAACGGTGGAATAAATAGAGTAACGCACCATTTATCGACATTCAAATTATTATCTCCAGCGTGGAAGACAATTGCACCTAGCGCCGCGTTCGGTGCTCCGCCAAGGAGTGAAATTGATTTAAATGTGTCTGCCGAAGTGGCCGAAGCCGTTCGACAACTGATTTGATTAGCTTTGATTGCCTCACAATTAGTGAGCGATTGCGTGGATGGGAGGCGGTGGAGTAGCGCGACGCCGATCGACGCCAGCCAGATGGAGAACAATGCGAACAGAGTGAAGTGAATGATGTTCCTTAAAAAAAATAAAATATAAAAAAAATAAACATCTATATGTTTGTTCTTATTGCAACGATCACGTGTTGAAAGATTTCCTTCTCAAGCCTCGAGTACATCATCCAAACCAGCTCGTCACTTAATCTTCGGTAAGCACCCAGCAAAGCAATTCCCGGTCGAAGCGTCACATTATACAACGACACGACTTAATTAATTCTCCCGTTTCTCCCGAACAGAGCCGGCACCTTTTGCGCCATTTGTTTGCGAACAATCGTACTAATTTCACACTCCCAAATCCCTTCTCCCGGAGCGAGCACGGGTGACCGTGAAAGGATGCACCAGGCAGCGCATCCTGGGAAGGCAGAAGAGAGAGAAAAAAAACCTCGCCACCCGCCAAGCGTGTAATGCACGAGTGGTCCACGTCCACTCCAGAAGCCGCACGGTAGGTGGGCCAACAACGACTCCCCGGACCGCCTAACGTGCCATGAAATGAAGCATGCTTTGTTGCAAACGTCGCCTTGTCGCTGGACGCACGAAGGATCCGCCTTGAGGAAAGCGCCACCAAGTCTTCCGGTGCAGGTGACTCAGCGAATCCTTTCCAACACCGGCAGGATTCTCTTTCTTCTCCGGTGCACTATCGACGGTTTGCGCAGAGGAATTGGGTTTTGTATTTGAACTGGAAGCACTTTGAATCCTTGCGTTAATGGAGTTTTATTGTGCCTGATTCGGAGATCAAGCGATAGGGCTAGGGAGCATGAAGATGTCTTCGATATTGGGTGCAGTATGAGTTCCAAGGCATTGTTACACTGTATCGAAATAGGTTGCCGGCATCGTTCACAACATGTGTTTTGTGTTATAGAAATGCCGCAATGTTTGTGAAGAAAATGGCAGGATTTCAAATGGAGATTTGCTGTATTTTTTAAAAATTATAATCATTTTGATTTGTTGACAAATTATAAAAAACTTTTAACTTGGAAATGTTAATCTATTTTATTTAAAAAATCTTTATCTTTTATAGTTTTTAGTAAAAACAAAACGAGTATTTGATAATTGTAGCATAATTATTTGAAACTTTTAGGTATTGCTAAGCCAAAACGAAAATAAAAATGTTTGGTAACAACAATATTGACTGAATGAAATGAAATTTACTCCAAGCATGCTTTGGAATTCAATAAAGTTACACTCACTGAAGTTTTAATAAAATATATGTTTTTGGAACCTCGTTTCTTTGATTTATTATTTATTTATTAATTGTTTACTACCCATTTATAATTTTGGTTACTTCATTATTACAGATTTATGAGTTAAATTATATTTTGACCAAACTATGTCAATTTTCTAAAATAATCATATTTAATTTAGCATTTGATACTTAAAAGTTAATGCTGGTGTTGTTGATAATTTAAAGTTATTTTAAGTTCATCCATAGTAGTACAGAATTTACATTATATTCACAATTCAAGAAACACGCTTTTGATATGTAAATCATTGTAAAATTTGGAAAACTAAATCCTTTGAAAAAACATCAAACAAAGACCCAATTCATTCTCACCGTTCCCACCCATCAATCCTTTGCAAACACGAATCGTTTTTACTCAAACTGCTTACTTTATGGTCGATTTAAGTTGATTCACATGCGGAAACCGCAACCACATCGATCGTAAGGACAAACAAACAGGAGAGCGATGGCGAAAATTGCAGCACTATTTACCCAGTTACAAAAGGTCAACAAGTTAAACCGCTTGGGCAAACTATGATTTTACGATTGAACACAATCCCGTCCGCCGTCACCGCAACCGTGATTGAATGCCTGGTTTGCCATAAAGTTTGCCTCTAACCGTTCGAAGCATCCTTACGGGCATTCTGGTAAACGTTCGTGCTAGAAAGGATCGGCAGAGGGAGTGATAAAACTAGACTACATTGCAATTAGGTTTATGCATTGTGTAAAATGTTACCGCCGCTTCCTTTGATCTTCCCAGACACTTTTGACACTTAAATGAGCCTTAAACCTCTCCATCCTCGAAACCGAAAACATACACCCACCGGTTCGGTAAACGCTTTTATGCGATTAAACAAGGCTCCCAAGGGTGCGGGATATCGAGCGGTTTCGTGAGCTACCTTCGACGAGCTATAAATATATAAAAACAAACCCATCGCCACGGTTGCTTTATGATGGCGCTTGCCGATTTAAAGCAGCACCTAAAATAGAGCCTTTTGAAAAAGCAGTAGACGGAAAGTGTTTTTTTTTTTCGTTTCACTTTTTACCGTCTTCGGTGTGTTTAACCCTTTCCGAGACAGACAAACGACTTAAGGGATGCTGAAAAAGAATGAAAAAAGCATCCGTTGGCTTTCGTACGCCACCAAATTATCCACCATCCACCCATATTCACCCGGGGACGCTTCCATCGGGAACACGGGAGCTCATTTTGTAGGGAGAAAACAATCTCCTGTTTTTGCAGCGTATCTTACCCTATTGCCCCGTTAGTTGCCCCGGAGGCAACCTGATAATCGGAATGGCTAAAAAGTGAGCTTAGCCGGGGTAAGTAAAGCGCCCATCCAAGCGGTAATCGATGGTGCGGGAACAATCATGCTTCGTTTGCATTCAGAAGCGGAAGCAGAATCGATGCGATCGATCGCTCACCGTGGGAGGGGACGTGGTGGTGAAATTATTATTATTATACGATATGGATAACACTACCGTGCGAGGATTTTCGATACGATCACCACTGATGCCACCTTGCAAAAGTGTTGGTTACGAGCGGTGCACTAGAAAACCGGCACAAGGACATGCGATCATGTGCTCGTATCAGACGACGCGTTGATGGTGTCGCAGTTAGCAGTCAATTGCAGAAGGCGTGTTAAGAAGCAGGTAAAAAGCAAGGAAACGCGATGGTACAGCAGATACAATCTTAAGAAAGCATCACAGATTCCATTTGGAGCATGATTTCAGATCAACGGCTAACAAAGTAAGTAATAACTTATAACAAAACAACCGATAAAGAATGTTAGGAGGTCTGAAGTTAGGTCGAAATTGTGAAAAGAAAACGACAGGGGAAAACTTGGTATTTAGGTGAAAAATACAGGCCAAAGTATTTTTGATATTTTTTTTTTTTGAAGTTTTATAGTTTTGAAGTTATTTTTAATAACTTCATCACTCATCGCCATATATCCCACAGGCTGTTTTAGAACTGTTCTTATATATATTTAGTCGTTCAGCGATTGGACGTGCTCTGACCTATTATAACTCTACCACAGCGCATTGTAATCATGACTTATAACAGTCTTTATAATGCCGTCGTACACCAACAATAGAAGACCTCGCTATACTGAGAAAGAAGAAGAGAATTGACAGTACTGTCAAAACAAACACTAGCATGACAAACTAGTGGCGACATCTATTATCAAACAATGCAAGAAACGACTGATTTCCACTGACACAACCTACATCTTCAGTTTGTTCTCTGTAACCTTTTTTCTAGTCAAACCTGTATTGTAATTTACGTTCAAAAATACGCCCCCATCACATGGTTTGAGTTGTTCCGAGCTACCCGCTACGGAATTTTGCCAACTGTCCATCACATTGGGTTTTGCTACTTAGCAGCAGAAGTAGTTCTAGCTTGCGTAGGTTTGCGTGGGCCACTACACCGTCCATGTAACCCAACCACTCCCGGAACGAATCGCACCCGATCCCGATCCGAAAATCCCAAAAAAGTTAGGAATTTAATTTCGAAAACCTTTCGCCTCCTGCCGCCTTCCCGGGGCGCTTCCTCCATTTTGGCCGGAGAACAATAGACGGCGCACTGTCTGCTGGGACTTTTTTTTTCGGCGGAGGCGTGTGTGTGTGTGTGTGTGTGTGCGTGGGTGGATAAGTATCGATATCGTGCCCGGGCCCGGATGAAGGAAGCGGGCCGCACAACACAAAGGTGGCGCTAACCCGGCCCAAATTACAGGGTTGCGGGTATAGCAAAAGGACGAACCATCTACCGTAAGGTGATCCTTTCGCTACTTTACCGACCGTGGGCGTACACCGCTTGCCAAACCCACACGAAAAGCCGCCACGATTAGCTCGTCCCCGAGGACCAGCGTCTGCCAAGTGACAGCTTTGACTTTGGCATTCTGAATTTCTCATTTACTATCAAATAGAAAACCTCCCTCAGTCTTTGGCGGCATAAAGGATGACATAACCTCATGCTTTAGGGTTTACCTTGCCTCATCACTCAGCTCACCAGTATTTGATTTCCTCCTAGCCACACAGGCCCGGACTGTCCGGCCCACTATTAGCACCTTTCGTTATTTGATCCGGCACACTTCCCCTCTCTTTCTGTCTCGCCCTCGAACGTTCCCGGGATCTTCCCGGTTCCCAATTCAATTATTCATTGTTTTGTTTTGGTTGCCATAACCGGCAATCGTTCCGGCGAGAAAAATGCCTGCCAATTTATAACTATTCCACTACTTCGCTTTCGTTCCCCGTTCCGCCGAAAGTCTATAATTATTATTTCGCATCACCGGCTGCGGCTTTTCTTTTGTGGGCCGCAAAGAGAGCGAGTGGACACGTCCGTGCTAATGATCGGCGGCATCAGGCACCGATTTTGCCAATTGACGGATGGATTTGACAGTGCTGGATCGTGGTTAGACGATCAGGTAGTCCGTGGAAGCTTTCCTTTGCCGCAGATCGAGTGGCGCCTAGTGAAACAATAGCCACGATGTCTAGGGCTAATGGTTCTTGGAAAGTTTCGCAGACGGAGTGGCATGTTCGTAACATGTGCGGGATTGCTGCTCTAGTTCTTTCGCACGTTACCACCGTTCATCGGAATCTGAAGTTCGGCAATGTTTTAGGGAGCAGAAAAAAAAACTGTAACTTCAGCTTTCGAAACCCGTCAAAAGTACCCCTCCTAAAAGCTCCTAATCGGAAAACGGTTTATACGGTTGCGGCGGAAGTGGATAACAACTTCCTAGCGGTGCCCTTTCCACCTTTTTTTTCATGGTCAGTAGCGAATAAAAAAAAAATACGACAACACACAAGCTCCCAAAAGTACCGCCACACAGATTACTTTGCCTGGCACGCGAAGAATCCGGAAGATCCTCTTCATTTTCCATCCCAACGGCGATCGTTACTACCATCACCAACGGCGAAAGCGCTGCGAAAAGCTAGCGAGATGATTACAGTCTTCCGAATTATTACCGGCGTGAGAGCATATTTACAAGTCCACAATTGCTGCCCGTGCCTTTCCCGTCTCGTTTCATTTTCGTTTCGTACGAACTATCGAAGGCGGCCGTGTAAATCATTTTACATCTACACCCATTAACCCTTGAGGAAGTAGGACACGTTGCGGCGGTGATTAATACAAAATCGACAGTATTCTACAGTATCTGCAGTATTGTGACATAATTCTAATGGAAAAAAAGATCTTAAGAACAAGAACATTCGCAAAAGATGAAAAAAAATCCCCTCAGATCCTCAATATTCTCACGTATCTTGAGGGTTTACGCTAATCATTCGGCGCCCGGGATCATAATCTTGGCGCGATCTTTTCCACCTCGTTCTCGACGCTCGATCCACTGCCGATGCCGGAGGTCTTTCTCGAGGCGCGCAAAACATATCGCAATATACCTTGCGCCAGACTACTTTCTTAAAATTCTCTCCCCCTCTCACCCGGGTTGCTTGTTGACCCCGGCCCCGAGTGTGAGGGGAGGTACTTTTACACACCCAATCATTTTCCTTCTACGCCTTCTAATTGAGGAGATACAGTGGAGAACGGCTAAGGGAGGTAAGGGATGGGATGGGAGTCGGATTCGGAAACGATGCCCCTTAGGCAGCGAAAAGCTTCGGAGGTGCGTTTGGTTCACGCTGTGTTTCCGGCTTACCACCGTGAGTATCGCCATGGGCGTGCGCGTTGTTGTGATGCTCCAGGGGCTATGACCCTGGTTCGACGTTTCTTTTCTGCTGGATTTTTCCCCAAAAATTCCCCCATTCGAGCGAGGCTGCTAATGCCCCAGCGTCAAGAAAAGCGCTAAGGTGAGTGTACCTTGCACGAGTGAAGTATTGGATCGTTTCCTCGAGCGGGAAATCTTTGCCCCAATCCTTCCATTCCCCGTTCTTCATATTTTCCCGAAAATGAATGTTCCACCGCGGCGCTGGAATTCGGAAGAAGTCATCGGGAGTCAGAGTCCCGCTGCGGTGTACGATCGGAATCAATGGTTGAACCGATTAATAGATGATGGATTAATCTCGTCGAAGCGGTGATCGCCGCGCGGCCATTATCTACCCTTGAAACGTCCGGATCGCGTGAATGATTGGAGGAGAAAACGGAAGCGTAGCTCATCGCGCACCCTCAGGGTCTCTGTGGGCCGCGAAGGGTTAAGCTAGGGTTAGCCCGTTGCATACATGTCCGTTGCGGTGCTCGGGTTTATTAAAGGCGCTGAGGTACTCCGATTTATTCTAACGGTGTGCAATTATGTCATTAACCGGAAATTTGAACTCTCCCTGCGGGGGAAAAGGCAGGAGGAACCGTCGAGCGCCGCTTGTTTTGGAAACCATTAGCTGATACATTATCGACAGCGCACACACTTCACGCGAACAGGTATAATTAAATGTGCGTTCAATGACCAATTCGTCCGCGTGATTAGCAGCTAGATCATATCGAAAACAGTTACCAGCGCGGCGTGGAAGATGTTTGTTTTAGGAGTAAACTAACAAAATACCCTTAAACATGACACTTGGAAGAAATATATTTGCTTTTATTAATAGCATTGTATTTAAGAAACTTCATCATAAAATCTTTGCCCTTTACGATCAGTTATTCTTTCATCGCAAATTTCATCTTTCATCTCTGTACACGGCAGAAAAGGAAATATTGAATTTATTATAAAATATTATCAGCTAACTGTAGTAGTTAAATATTATCACAAACCTTTCCAGATGCGAAACGTTTTTTGCACCTAATGTTTACCCTAGGCTTAGGTAACCTAATCATTACTTAATATAAAGTTAAAAAATGTGCAACTTAGAAATATGCAGTATTTGTTAAAGATGGTGCATGATGCTTAACCATCGATAAATTGATAAATTCAGACTTCTACATTTATATTTTTATAATGAGGATAAATCTCTTAAAAAACGGCCAATTCAAATAGTGACGAACACTGTGCGTAAATGTCACACACCGTACGTTTGACAGGCAAGAGCGGGTTTGTTTTGACGGGCATTTGTTTATCGTTTACTTCTTTCTCCATTGCAAGTGGCATCATATTCGATTTGTATTTACAAAAGTTTGTGAAATTGTTAAATTATCTATAATTGTTCTATTAAAAACACTACATCTAACTTCTGAATTTCTGTACCTTCTAGTACATACATTATCTTTAATAAAAACACTGCGCAACTATGGTGAACGAAAAACGTAGATCCCGCTCCCGGGAACGGGACACCCGGCCAGATCGCGACCGCGAACGGGAACGCGAAAGGGACCGTGAACGAGAACGCGACCGTGACCGAGAGCGTGAACGTGAACGAGACCGCGAAAGAGATCGTGAACGTGACCGTGATTGGGAGCGTAGGCGAGAGCGTGATCGAGACCGACACCGGGAACTACCACAGAGGGATCGTCCCGGAGACCGCAATGACCGGGATCGTAACGAACGAGACCGAGACCGGGATCGGGAGCGAGCAGAAGACAAGGATAAAGCACGCAAAGACAAACTGGACGCTGAAGAGCAGGAAGAGGAACAAAAGAAGCTGGACACCAAAGCACTGCTCAAGAAGGAAGCGGAAAATGCTAAGAAGGAACCACTGTCGCTGGAGGAACTGCTTTCAAAAAAGAAAGCCGAAGAGGCCGCCCGCAGCAAACCGGTCTTTATCACGAAGGAACAGCGAGCGGCTGAGGCTCTGAAGCGTCGACAGGAGGAGGTGGCCGCAATGAAGGCGGCTGCCGCAGCAAACGTGCCAAAGTTTGGTGACGTTCCCGTCACGACGCTGTTGAATCGGGAAAAACGAGATCCACTAGACAAGTACGACCGGCGCGAACGGGAACGCAAGGCGGCGAACGATGATCGAGATAAGGACAAGGACGGTGACAAACGACGTTCTAATGCGGCCGGTGGAGGCGAACCGGAGCCGGTCGTGAAGGATAAGGAGAAGGAGCAGGAAGCGATCCGGGAGCGTTATTTGGGTATCGTGAAAAAAAAGCGACGCGTCCGGCGACTAAACGATCGTAAGTTCGTGTTCGACTGGGATGCCGGCGAGGATACATCGATTGATTACAACAATCTGTACAAGGAACGACACCACGTGCAGTTTTACGGTCGCGGACACGTGGCTGGCATCGACATAAAGGAGCAGAAGCGCAAGCAGAGCAAATTTTACGGCGACCTGTTGGAGAAGCGTCGCACGGAGGCGGAGAAGGAACAGGAGAAGGTACGACTGAAGAAAGTGAAAAAGAAGGAGGACAAACAGAAGTGGGACGATCGGCACTGGTCGGAGAAGGACGTAGACGAGATGACGGAGCGCGATTGGCGTATCTTCCGCGAGGATTATAACATTACCATCAAGGGTGGCAAGATACCGAACCCGATCCGCACGTGGAAAGAGTCCGGCTTTCCCAAGGAGATCCTGGAGATCATCGATAAGGTTGGGTACAAAGATCCGACTCCGATCCAGCGGCAGGCCATTCCGATCGGGTTGCAAAACCGTGACATTATCGGCATTGCGGAGACGGGTTCGGGTAAGACGCTGGCGTTCTTGATACCGCTGCTTACGTGGATTCAATCGTTACCGAAGATAGATCGGCTGGAAACGGCCGATCAAGGGCCGTACGCGATTATTCTTGCACCGACGCGCGAGTTGGCGCAGCAGATCGAGGAGGAGACGCAAAAGTTCGGCACACCGCTCGGAATCCGTACGGTCGTGGTGGTGGGTGGTTTGTCCCGTGAGGAGCAAGGCTTCCGGTTGCGATTGGGCTGTGAGATTGTCATCGCCACGCCCGGTCGTTTGATCGACGTGCTGGAGAATCGTTACCTCGTGCTGAACCAGTGTACGTACATTGTTATGGACGAAGCGGATCGTATGATTGACATGGGTTTCGAGCCGGATGTGCAGAAAATCTTGGAGTACATGCCCGTAACAAACTTGAAGCCCGACACGGAGGAAGCCGAGGACGCCACGAAGCTAATGGAGAACTTCAACACAAAGAAGAAGTACCGCCAGACGGTGATGTTTACCGCGACGATGCCACCGGCCGTGGAACGATTGGCCCGGACGTATCTGCGTCGGCCCGCCACCGTCTACATCGGTTCGATCGGCAAACCGACCGAGCGCACGGAACAGATCATCCACATCATGGGCGAGAACGACAAGCGCAAGAAGCTGATGGAAATTTTGTCGCGCGGCGTCGAACCACCGTGCATCATCTTCGTCAACCAGAAGAAGGGTGCTGACGTGCTGGCGAAGGGGCTGGAGAAGCTGGGTTACAATGCGTGTACTCTGCACGGTGGCAAGGGCCAGGAGCAGCGTGAGTATGCGCTCGCTTCCCTTAAAAATGGCTCCAAGGACATACTGGTCGCGACGGACGTGGCCGGTCGTGGTATCGACATCAAGGACGTGTCGCTCGTCATCAACTACGATATGGCGAAGACGATCGAGGACTACACGCATCGTATCGGTCGTACGGGACGTGCCGGCAAGACGGGTTGTGCCATTTCCTTCTGCACCAAGGACGATAGCCATCTGTTCTACGATCTTAAGCAGATGCTGATGTCCAGCCCGGTGTCGGTCTGTCCGCCGGAGCTGATGAATCATCCCGACGCGCAGCACAAACCGGGCACGGTGGTGACGAAGAAGCGACGGGAGGAGAAAATATTCGCGTAAGATGTGTGGCTGCGGATGGGGAGCACAATTTACCGTTTTAAGAACTTTAATTGTGGTGAAAATAAATATGAAATGTACATTCATTTCTTCTGGAACTCAAAAACACAGTGTTTGCTTAAATTTTTAATCTGCTTCTTCTATTAGCTTATTCCAACTATTTTCGACAATATTTTTATAATTTGTCATGCAATTAAAAAAAAATCTTTTCCGTTTGCTAAAGTAGTAAAGTAGAAAATACTACTTTCCGAAATTTGAATCTTGAATATGTTTACCACGTTCCGGTGCAATCGTATTACTAGTTGAATGACGACGAAATGATTGAAGCTATCTTTGCCTATATCTATGTAACTCTGTAATAATTATAAATTTAACCAATTAATTGATTTCACAAAATTTTCCATTAGGCATTATGCTAAGCCGTTTCATCCATTCTGACAGCACTCCAAACGTTGCTGTAAGTGTGCTGTCAGTTTGTAACGGCTAACAGTTGACAGTTATTTGAATTAGCCACCAGCGACACTTTCAAACGTCAACAAACAAAACAAAAATTAAAATCGCGCGCGTCCTCCACCGTTTTGCGGAAAAGTTGTCGGTTTTTCGTCGCTAAAATAGTTTAATAGTGAGCAATAATAAAACAATTTTGGATGTAACCCGTTTTCCGTGCCCCTGAAAGTATGAGTGCAGTAAAGAAACGTCGAACCGTGGGTGAAGGAGGAAATAAAAATGCGGCTACTGCTGCGCAACAGCAAGCGCAACCGGAACCGATGGACGCCGATGTCGATGAGGATGCGTTGTTGTCGGAGGATGAGGAGGGAGGAACGCGCATCGGTGGCATCTACATTCCACCACCGGTTCCACCGTATTGTTCGACCGAATGCAAAGGACCCCGGCTGATCATCGAATGCATCACGAACTACAACTTCAAGAGCTATGCCGGGCATGTTACGCTCGGTCCGTTCCATCAACGCTTTTCTGCCATCATCGGACCGAACGGAAGCGGCAAAAGCAACGTGATCGATTCGATGTTGTTCGTGTTTGGGTATCGGGCACAGAAAATCCGTTCAAAGAAGCTCTCCGTGCTGCTGCACAATTCGTCGCGTCATCCGAACACCAACAGCTGCACGGTCGGGGTGCACTTCAAGCAGATCATCGACCGGGAGGACGGTTCGTTCGATGAGGTACCGAACAGTGCGTTCGTTGTGGCGCGTACCGCTTTCCGCGACAACAGCTCGTACTACACGATCGACAACAAGCGGGTGCATTTCAAGGAAGTGTCCAAACTGCTTAAACAACACGGCATCGATCTCGACCACAATCGGTTTCTGATCCTGCAGGGTGAGGTGGAATCGATTGCTATGATGAAGTCGAAGGCGCAGACGGAAAACGAGTGCGGGCTGCTGGAGTACCTGGAGGATATCGTCGGTACGACGCGGTACAAGGAACCGCTGCTGAAAATCAACGAGCGTGTCGATGCTTTGAACGAGGAGCGTACGGAAAAGCACAACCGCTGCAAGCTGGCCGAGCGGGAAATGAAGGATCTGGAAAAACCGATGGCCGAGGCGGTCGAGTTTCTGAAGCAAGAGAATACCCTGACGCGCACCCGCAACCAACAGATCCAAAAGTACCTGAGCGAGCAGAAGCGTAAGATCGGTGAGTTCGAGGTGGAGCGCGAACAGGCCGCCGGTATACTTGCCAAGCACGACGAAGCGTACGAGGCCCTGCGTGCGGAGCGGATCGAGAAGGAGAAACTCGTGAAGGAGGAAATCAAACAGTACGATGCGCTTGTCGCCGCCAAAGAGGCCAAGGAAACGTCGCTCAAAAACTCGCTCGACAAGTTCGCCAAGGTGCAGGCAAACATGCGAGCCACGAACGAGCGGCGCAAGAAAACGATCGAGCAGATCGGCGTCGAAACCAAACGCCTCCAGGAGCTGCAAGCTGTGCCAGAAAAGAATCAGAAAGAGATCGTAGAGTCCGAAGCCAAGATCGAATCGCTAACGAAGCAGAAAGCGGAAACCGAAGCGAAGCTCACCGAAAACCTCGCCACCCTCAAGGACGAAACGAAGGTGCTGCTGGAGGCGAAGGAAAAGCTGCAAACCGAGCTGATCGAGCTGAAGCGCGCGGTGGACGAAAGCAAGTCCGCCCTGTCGATCGCCGAATCGGAGCTGAAGATCTGCAAACACGACGAGGTGACCGAACGCCGGAAGCTCGAATCGCTGCGCTACTCGTACGAGGAAACGGAGAAGGACCTGGAAGAGAAGCGCAATCGGTTGCAAACACTCGAGCAAGCGCTGCCCGCCACTCGCACCGAGTTGGAAGAAGCGAAGCAGAAGCTACAGACAACGTCCGTGGAGGAACGGGACAAGCGCCAGGAGTTGCGGGTGGTGCAGGGAAAGCTGCAGGAGGCGATGGCAAGCGTTCAGTCGACCCGCTCCCAGGGTAAGGTGCTCGATGCACTCATGCGGCAGAAGAACCAAGGCCACATTCCGGGCATTCTCGGTCGATTGGGCAATCTCGGTGGGATCGATGCGCGGTACGATGTGGCCATTTCAACTTGCTGCGGTACGCTTGATCATATCGTGGTGGAGACGGCAGATTCGGCAACCGCTTGTATCGCGTTCTTGAAGCAACACGACATTGGCCGAGCGTCGTTCATTGCGCTGGAAAAGATCCAACATCTCGAGCGGAACTGTCACTCCAGGATACAAACGTAAGTAGTTGTTTGTTTTAGAATCAACATTTTTTTAGCGGTTATAAAATTCCGTTCTCCTCCAGCCCCGAGAACGTGCCTCGCCTGTTCGATCTGGTTCGCGTCGAGGACGAGCGTGTCCTGCCCGCGTTCTACTTCGCCCTCCGCGACACACTCGTCGCCGAGAATCTCGACCAGGGTCAGCGTATCGCGTACGGGCGGCAACGGTTCCGCGTCGTAACACTCGGTGGCGATGTGATCGAAACGTCCGGTACGATGGCCGGTGGTGGCCGTTCGCAACAGCGCGGCCGTATGGGCACCAGCGTGCAGACGAAAACGTCCGCCAGCGAACCGGCGGCCGCTTCGCGGCAGGAGATCGAACAGCTGCAGGTGCAACAGCAGGACATTGAGCTGCAGATAAACCAACTCCAGGCGCAGCAACGCGAACTCGAAACGCTCATCCAGCGGCTGACGGGGAAGCTAAAGAACCAGGAGCAGGAGCTAACGCGCATGCGTCTCGATGTGGCCAGCCTTTCGCAGCAGATGCCCCGGCTGAAGGAGCAGCTCGATTCGCAAGCGGAACGTGTCGCCAGCACGCACTCCGACCCGGAGAAGGTCCGTGCGCTCGAGGAGAAGGTGGCCGAGTGCAAGAAAGTGCACGAGCGGTCCACCGGCAAGGCGGACAAGCTGCAGGCGGAGGTCGACCGGTACACAAACCAGATCAACGATATCACCAACAGCAAGGTGAAAGTGCTGCAGACGAAGATCACCACGCTCGGCAAGCAGATGGACAAGCTGTCGGCCAACATCTCGAAGCTGACGGTGGAAATCAAAACGTCCGAGCGGAACGTGAAGAAATCGGAGGACAAGATCAAGAGCATGGAGGAAGAGGTCGCCGCAGCGCAGGTCTCGATACGGCAGGGCAACGATGAACGCACCCAGCTGGAGGAGGAAGCGGACCAGCTGCGCAAGGAGCTCGAGGAGATGAAGCAGGCGATCGAGAAAGCACACGAAGGCTCATCCGGCATCAAGAAGGAGATCGTGGCGCTGCAGAAGCGCGAAGCCGAGGGCAAGATGAAGCGGCTCGAGTTCGAGCAGATATTGCAGACGATCGAGGCGAAACTGCAGGAAACGAAGGACACGCTGCCACACTGGCGTGATAAGGTAGGCATTTTTATGCTTTTTTAAATTATTTGTCGAAACTTTATTTCTCCATAACAAATCGGGTGATCGGTGTGATGGTGCTCTTTCACGCTCCTAATGCAAAGAAGGCTTTGGTTGCTCCACCTGGCAACCGTACAGGGCTTCTTACTTTCGAATAACAATTTGCACGATGTAAATTTATTATCGCAATTTTAATGTATTCAATTTTTCATAAATATTCCCGCCAGTTGAACATGGACGGTTACATGCACACACAGACACACGAACGAGTTGATTAAAGATAAAGAGTAAATGCACTGATCTGTTATTGTTATCGTTATCGATGTGAAAGTGCACTGGAAATGTCGTTGTTTTTATTTCTGGACGCGATTACTTCCTCCTGCGTATGATTTTAAAGCAGTAAGTGCAGAGAAAGAGAACAGACATCAATGAAAGAACGACAGATTATTAAGTGGGAAGTGATTTCCTGTTCGCACAACGTTTTATATAACAATTTTGAAGCACTTTAGTAAGTGTTAATCCATAGTAACGCGTTAATGAAGCGTTTGTTCAACGAAATGCATACTTTTAGGTAGTTATTCGGAACTATCGCTTGTAAGTATGCATCGTGCAGCACTTAACTTCCTCGTTTTACAAGCCCCTATGGTCAAAATTGGCAGATAAAAAATACTGCCTGCAGTACCTTGTGTGTAACCGGAGTATATATATGAAATTGCTTAATGTTCGAAGAGGATTTCCATGCAAGAACAGTTGCAACAGTTTCGCTGCGATTAAAATTTAACTTTGATATGAGTATTTGAGGAATCGAAACGTATCGCCAGTGGGAGCACAACGCACACTACTAACAGTCACTGTTGCTATGGAAACCTGCTGAACAGATTCTAGTCTGGTGTTAATAAACGTCCAATCAGCTCGTTCGCCAACGCGCGTTGCATACATTAAGGCTGGAAACTGTAAAACTACCCAGCTCGTACTCATTTTTTAAAGTAGAGCAAGGTTACGATGTCTGCTGCCAAATTTCCGTTTTCATGGTGCACATCTCACTCAGAATATTGCGTGCTTTTACGTACGTGCGAGTTTGGTGTGTTAACTGGGATATTTGGTCTCGGAACAAATCGGTCGCCGTCGTTGTCGTAATACTGTTAGTAATCTTGAACCCCATTCCTTACAGCTGATGTGGATGGAGCCGAATTTTGTCGTCAATATCGAGCCGGGCCGAATCGATCTCCGACACGGTCGGCAATCCGCTCGGCCACTCCAGCAGTTCCGGCTCGTTATGCATAATCATTTCCGCCTCCGCTGGAAGCATTATGTAAAGAACATTGATTTATTGAACATATAACACACACGCATGCACCCGTACCTTGTATTCGATGAATCTTCGTCCCGTAGGCAAGATCCGCGTAGTAGGCGACGACGAACGAAAGCGGTACGATCGGAGCAAGCGTGCCGGGCCGTTTGGTCGTGCGGAAGCGTCCCATCAGCCCCACAGTCGAGACGGCGTAGAACGACGCAAGCCAGTAGAACAGTTCGCGGGCACGTGAAATCTGCATCGCCGTTTCACGCTCCTTCATCTGGAAGTGCATCTGAATCCAGCGCTCCATCTGCGGGACGTGCGTTTGTAGATTAAAGACGTCTCTTCCAACATTTAATTGTGGCGTTTTACCTTTATTTTGTTCATCTCGGAAATGTATTCCTGATTCTTCTTCACCACCTCCATCCCGGTCGGATGCGAGAAGAAACTTCCCATGGCTGTTGTGTTGCGTGTTTGCGCGAGTGTAAGAGAGTACTTTACGGTAGGAAAAATACGGAGTATTTCAATTCACGTTGAACTACTGTTTGGTGCTTGTACTTTTATTTGGGCAGAATGTACACGTCTTTGTTAGGTAAACACACGGAATCGGTCTTCTCACACACCGTTCGTCAATAGAACGGAATGTAACCTCGTGCACTGTCAACCGGTGAAAACATTTGGCCTCGTTTCTGGCGCATGCGGTTTGTGCGGAGAACAGACGTGTGTTTTGAAAACATGCCTCTTTTCGACGGTTTTACGAATGCGTTTTGAAAATGTGTTAT
>JXWZ01000781.1:0-17203 GCA_000956215.1 Anopheles farauti No. 4
TAAATTACATCAAAACTAGCATATTCATGACCACACTCAGGTTCCATAAGCCGAGCGTGAGTCCAAGAAACGTAATGTTTTTGAATAATATTTACTCGATAATGTGTACTGCTGCTGACAGGAGTATAAAAATATGCCCAAATCAAACGTCGAAACACAATAAAATGTCCACCGATTTGTGCTTCTAATTCCAACGATAAATCTTTTACAAACTACTACCTACGGTGAAACGAAAATAACGTCTTGATTTTCACATCCACTTATTCTAAGTGTTGTTCTATATTTTTTCTCCAAGCGAACTGCGAAATAATTATGGTAATTGGATGGAAATGAAAACGTATTGCGTAATTTTTACTGCTACCACACGCGTCAAACGGTGCCATAGTTTTTGCCCTCTCATTTTCACACAAAATACTCAAATAAATTAACATAGGGGAGAACGTGAAAGCGAAGCTTCAGAACGTTCCTACCCACCTGTTACGCGTGTTATATACACCACCAGACCGCCATAGCCGTTTAGGGAAGAGTTTACCCTGCTACTAAGTGGAAATGTTTTTATACCCATTGTGTCGACAATGGCGAATGTGGAAATGAGGCGAACGAGTAAAAGCAAAAATTTCACATTTGCGCAATAATATTTATGACGCCTCTCTTGTATGCTTGTTACGTTTGTACGTAATATGTCTTTTGGTGGCGGGTTCTTTTAAATGTAAAATGAATTCCAAACAAAAAGGGACTTCAGGGAGACTGCAGGAGAGTAAGATAGAAAAGTGCATACACAAAATGATGGCACTCAAATACATACGCTTTTGACTGTTCCGAGGTATGTGATGCATTTTACGTGCCTCCGTAAACCGACGACAATGAGGCAGATTTCGAGCGGGAGTCACACGACGCAATTGCAAACGGGAAGAGAAGGGACCAAGCGATGCAGGGCTGACCTGCGGGAGGGGACTGCAGTGGTCATCTCATTTGAATATCGTACACCGTGTGGAGTAATTTCCTCCTCCCGTACTCGTACCCGTATCCGTACGAAAATGTACGTGTGTTTGTGTGACCGGCGGTATTAATGAATCTCATGCGAGACTAATTGAGCACCTTCTTCCACGTTCTTCCACGTAGGAACAGCAACAATGCGATTGCCTTGTTTTTTCTTTCTTTCCGAGCAATTCTGTTCCGATATGGGTCGCGCTTATTATGGGTGCATTTGCAGGAGTGGTCTTATTGAACCGTTTAAAACTGCATAATCTACAATTTCACTACGATCATTATGATAATGTCTGACGAAGGTTTTTTTCTACAAAGTAATGAAGAAGAAAGCAATAGATGGTTTCAAAGAAAGAACTAAATAATCCAACACAGTAGCTTGCATGATTTACTGTAATAATGTGTATGTCTTTCTTTATGGTACTTCACTACACTAAATGACGATTGCATTTCCCACTTCCAAAGGGTGATTGCCAAAGGCGAACGATACCGTCAAATGAAACGAAAGTTCAGATGGTTAAATCAATTTATCAATCACGCTCCCGTACGATACGAAGCCGTTGTCCGAAAACCGGCTACTATTCGGCGACCTTTTCCAACCCCACAGACCCAACCCCGCGTGGCGTCAGCAATCTGTTGCATTATGCAATTTGATCTAGTTTTCTGTGCTGCTGGACCGAGGAAGCTCCCTCGGACGGGGTACGCTGGTAGAATATGGGTGCGCACGAAAGTTGTGGCTATATTCTGGACTGTTAGCGTAAACAATTTATCACACCCTAGTATTCACAAACACAAGATTTTATTTACCAGATAAGACAAAAACATAGTGGGATTAGTTAGTTACAGGTCGCATTTAGCTTTGGGGTGTTTATGCGATGATTCAAAATAATTATTCACGGCCAGAAAAGAAAACCATCTCTGTTGTAAAAAATTAACGCTTCGTGTAATGTAATCAATTTATAAAAAAAACGAATTTAAAAATGTGAATTTATTTGTTATGAACTAAGCCAATAACTCAAATGTGCCATTTTAAAAAAATACCCATTGAAACATAGTTTTACTATATGGTTCCGATGCAAACACTGTCGCATAAATAGCGCATGATCTTATAGACCACGATCGTTTCAAATATTGAGATAAATATATCAATTCAATTTAGAACCCTGGTAATGTTTATAAAGAACTAAATTGGTTTCAAGGATAGCTTCTTTGATAGATTCATGTATTATTAATATATAAAATATATTTTGTAGCATTATTTTAAATTATTACTTCAAAAAAAAAAACATTTGGCACGAAGTTTCACACGAACTTAGCGATGCACCCAATGCTAACCCTACCGCAGCGTGCTGTCGTCATCTGATACAGAATTTATTGGGACTGTTCCCCCCGTATGAACCACAATCATCCAACCGTGAAGCAACTATCATGATGACACACAAACACACGATATTGCACCGCGAGAGAATTCGATGGTCGTCGTCGCTTGATCCAAACTTCGTTTGAAGTCTTTCGCATTGATCGATTCTATCGGTTCCGCAGTAAACTTCCAGAACATCATAACGGATGTTCAGAGGCAGGGTGATGGAACGAAATTAGTGTGTTGTTCCTAATACCAACCCCAAACCGTGCCAATTAGGTGGGTTATTGCTAGGATAGCAGCATCGGAAAGTTCACCGTAGTTCAACGTTTTTGGATTTGCTTACCAAGCGCCCGACACAGTTTTCCAGCACGCAGCCACTCGGAACGTTGGTTGGCCCAGGACGGGCGGAAGGTTAATGAAGCAGAAAGCGTCATGGATATTTTCGATCAACCACGCACGGTAAGAGCGTAGTGGTGGGTTATTTGAACGAGAGCAGTCCCGAAATAAACACCTCATCCAACGAAGCCTTTACAGAACCGGTTCGAATGAAACGTATGCTCCCATTATCTTCCCTCGATGACAAGTCGGTCAATCGGGATCGGGAGATTCTTAATTTCACCTTAAGCGGCCCATGTGTTTTGGGCATGCCGCCCGGTACTCTTCATTCCATGGTCGGTGCGCAAAGCGGAAGGCGAAACGGAAGCCGGTGAAGGTAAATCACGCGTGCAATTGCTGCACTTAGCCGGGTGGTAACTGTTTCGGCGCCCTCGCCTTCATCCTCGCCTGGTTCCGTTACGCCCGTTTTACGTCAGACCTGGACAAAGCCTTTTGAGCGATGGCTCTCCAGCACTGGTCTGAGCAGAAATTGACGACCGAATTCCGGTAAATATGGATTGGTTTTTGGAGCGGGAGCAGCTTGCAAGTCAACAACGTCAGCAAGCACCGTATGAGTGCGATGATAGAGAATGGGCACAAAGAATATACGGACCTGTTACGTGATTTGTTGGCAAATCGGTTTTTGTAATAAAATATTTGACAAACACACTGACATAATCCATATCTTACTAACAATAATTGTAGTTACACTAATTTGATTAGATTGTCTGTAGAGAGCACACCATTGTTATATTTTTTGTCATATCGAGCAGTTGTACTTTGGTGCATACAAATTATATCAAAATAAAAGGCACGTAAAGTGAAGTTTTACCTTAAGCATTTCATATCAGTACACGATTTTGTAAAGAAAATTTTTTTGCTATGCCTATTAAAAGAAAGAATCCGTTCAGCGAGTGCCATTTTTTGAATAAAAAAACTCAAGGGGAAGTGATTTTAATCTAATAAAGAGAGTATTAAGAGTGGTGAAGCTCGCACACTTAGTCAATACAGACTATAAAGGAAATGTTGCGCATTTCTTTAAATTGGAAACATGGGAATGAAGTTGGCTTAACAACAATCTAAACCACCAACTAGGTGCTATGGTCTACTCTTCATTATCATCTTACCGAACAACTTAAAAGAAGAAAATACTAGTATACATCAAGCTATAGGATTTTTGATCAAACACTGAATTAAGCAGTATTTAGAGCAAGTGTATAAATATAATGAATAATGAGATCGAATCGATAGCTCATCATAGCACATCGCTTTACACACAGCAAGATGTGGGTTCAAATCTCGATTGGATGTGCTCCTTTACGCAGAACATGTGTGTGTGTAATGGCAGGCCCACCCCTACGCAGGAGGGCATTTCTAGCGAATTATAGCAAAAACAGTTGCCAGATGAGATCATGGCATTGATATTTGCTCAGTTGATGAGCTCAGCGATACACGAATTCCACTGCTTAAACGTGTGAGATTTTACTTAGCTGAGCTTACTTTCTATGATAATTCTATTAGTCAAGTAAATCATAAACCTCCTCGGTTTTAATGGGAGGTTTAATACACAAAACATATTAGCTTAGCTATCCTTCATCGATTTTACTTCATGTCTAAATAAAAGTGGCGATTAACATTGTCCACCAATTACTGAAATTAATTGTTGCAGAAGAAGTATAACCCCCTAAAAAAGAAAGGCTATAAATCGTCCAATCAGATAGAATCATGTTACAGCCTCTCGAATCGAGCTATAATCATGACATTAAATTAAATTTCCACTCGCTTAAATTGAAGAAAACAAAGCAAAAAGCACAACGAAATTCGTACCATTTTTTTTTTGTCTCCGTACCCCGCGAGGGAAGAGAAAGGCAGCGAAGCGTTCCGACACTCCTAAACTACTCCGTGGTACGCGGGGTTTCAGATTCGCAACGTGATTCAATAATTACTATCCGGCTTCCATGTGACCATGTGGCCGATCGGTTGGCCGATAGCACCGTTTTCACTTCCGTTGCACCAGACCCGGGGAGATCGATGAGAGACCGTCGTGGAAAAAGCCGGCCTACGTCAACGCATGCCGCAGTAACGCTTGCGTGTTGACCGTCGGTGCGTGTTGGGGAATGCAAACTTCGCCTGAACACAAACCTTCTCCCGCTGCTTGCTGGGGCTACTGCTGAGTGTTTTGAGAGAGAAAAAAACCCTTATGCACCTACTTAATGCAGCGGTTAGAACACGCAGAAGATAAAGGTGGTCGGTTTCTCCATGGCGCTTTTCGTTGTTTCACAGCGAGGAAGGCTCCTATATCGAGGGCTATGATATAAAATATCATTCTTCTCCCGTAAAAAAACTCTCCCACTTCTCACTCTACGATGCTATCGTGTAGGTTTGCTGCACCGATGCACGCGTGCAATGCAAATGCAACACCACCGAGCCGCAGGAAGGTCATCGGTATTCATCGATCAGCAGCAGGCAGCATCATATTTTGTGCGTATCTTATATCGCGTCGAGACGCAACGGACTGTGGAAGTGGACCGATAGACGGTTTCTTTGCGCCTGACCTGAATACGGTGCAGCTCGTCCTAGAGTTAGTCCACCGGCAAACCGGGTACGTCTAATAAACTCATCACGGCGTCCGTCTTTGCTGGTCTAATTATCTGAAATTACATCTGATAGACGGATATCGGTAGCGTAATTTCACTTTTCGCATACAAAATTCGCATTCGGGTAGACTTTGTTGCAATCGAAACAATTCACATATATTTTATTTCATCGTAAAATTTTAAAACCTACTTGAAATAGCGTTGGTGAAGAATAGAAATATAAATCCAAAAATAATATAAAAAAGTGCGGAGGAAATTTTTTTAAATAAATATGATAGACATGCGTACTATGATATGATAGACTTGAATTTAAAATTATAATGCCGTTTTTAACATGAACCTAGTCAAAGTTCCACTATAATTTCCGTGATTCAACACTTGAGTTGATGCAAAATCAAACAAGATTATGTAGTTTGATGGAGGATTCGCAAAAAAAAACACAGTTGATTGAATACGTCAGCCAAGACTGCGCTTTTGTCGAACTCTTTTTAAGAACATAATGCGAAGTTATTAGTTTCAAATGCTTTAGAATACTCAAATGGAATCGAAATACCATTTACATCTTTGTATTGTATGTAATTTGTATGTAATTGCCAAATTGTGGTATTGGAATTGACTAATAACCGTATTCAAAATTTTATTTCTATTTTAAAAGTTTAGAAATAGTTACAAATTACACTCTTTTTAGTTATTTTACATTTAAAAAAATACAATCGTATAAAATTCGAGTACGTAAGATTGTACTAAAACAATGCACAATGCACACGTATGCCGAAAAGCCAATGCTAACAAATATGAGCCATCCATCATTCGTTCGCCGGTTACTGCAATCCGTAACTTTTGCGATGATTCGCTTCCGTGCGGTGCGGAATGTGACCATGGAAACGCACTTCCCCTACCTGACCCGTGTGCACCATTCACTTTTAACGCCTCTCACGATAGAAATTGAATTGCATTGCCGGCCTGTCCGTGACCAGCATCGGGGGGCCAATTGGTGAATCATTCGCACAGCTCCGTTCGCGTCGAAGGCGAACGTTTTCATTACACGAAACGATTCGGAGGTGAAAACCAAGAAAGTACCTTCGCACTGTGTGGTGTGGTTGAATAGAGAAATATATTTTAAAAAAATAACTAGATACCACCGCTTAACACTGAGCCCGGGATAACCGAGGGGTTTTCCACCGGTTCGAAGGGAAACGGTTTAAACCCCGCAAAACGCCCGAATACCCATTCGCTGGAAGCGAAACTTTGTTCACACAGTCATTACCATGCAACGGTGTTGCGGTGCGAGAAAAAAATAAAATAAAATGAACAATTGCATCTCTGTCTCACCGGGGCGATACTAACCGCAAAATGGCCACGAATTGGACGCTGTCTCCGTGTATGTGTGGGTGTGTTTGGCTGAGAAATATGCCTATCGTTGGTAGATAGAAATCAAAAGTTTCATTTTGTTGTTTCCTGTGTTTTCACACGAGACCTAAACAAAACTTCATTCCTACAAATAATAATCGCACCGAACGTTGCTGAAACTTGAAGTTTAGGTGCACCGGCAAAAGATCAAACAAGGCGTTTAGAGGAAGGTTCGAATATAAACAAGCTGCTCTCATTGTGAATTTTAAAACTGAGCGAATTTATCTAATTAAAACACTTTTCATAAAACAAATAACAGAGCATTAACAATTAAAAAAAAATGAAGCAAAAAATATAATCTAAAATAAACAGATTACATCCTAATTTACGACATTAACCAATACAATTGAAAACTGAAACTGGATCAGAATAAAAAGCAATCAATTACGAAATAACTATTTTATAATATTCAAGAATATATTATCGCTTTATCTAGTGAGAGCTAGTGAGAAGTGATTCAAAAACCGGTTAAATATTTAACTTAAGAATTGTATGAAGGGAATATAATTTTTAAAAACTTATGTATGAGGTTTTACTACATACACACATTTGTGGTCATAAAATTAGCTAAATTTAAATATTCTATCTGATTCAGAATCTGATAAGCTTTGCGAATGACTACAATCGTTTAACCAGTTTGCAGATTTGATGGGGAGTATGAATTGACTCATCAATATAAAAACTTTCAATCAAACAAATTTTAACGAAAGATTATCTATTCAAATTTTGGTCCATTTAAGTATGTTGGTAGGTCCAATGGTTGTAAGGTAAATCACAATTTATCGCTTTTTTAATACACCTGTTTGATGCTGATTTTGAAAAATCGTAAATTGGGAATACATTCAAATTTAACGCTTGCACAGGGAAGAGTTTAGCTAACCAAAATGTGCATTCGTATGACAAAAATTTTACTCTTTTCGTTTTATGACGTATTGTATCATTTGTATTTGTTTTTTATGATACCGATAACAATTAAAATGTTTAATATAATTTGTTATTTGTGGATCGGCTTCCAGTTTCCCTCAAATTCTTTAAATCTAAAACATGACTTTACATGATGATGAGGTCATATTCCTACTCCTAGGAACACGAAATTGTAACGGTTTTTACATACATTAGATGGAATTCTTTACAACCATCTTTCATTTAGGGCTAGGGTCTTCCCTAGCTTTAAACAGGTGGTCTCTATGATTTGAGTCTCTCTTAGGTCTCTTGGGACCATGTATTCAACGAGCGTTGATCTATTATATCAACCATAAGTTCACTTAAACAATCAGCACTAGACAAGTATTTGCTCAAATATTCTTCAGTTTTGTAAAGGCCGACCTATCAACGTTCGTTGGTTCAGCTGGAACACGTTGTCACGTTCATGGTGAGTTACCATGGAAACTCGGATACACCCGAGGTGTAGAGAGAAAAAAGAATGAAGGAACGCGAGATTAAACGAACATACGAAAGCGGGTATTTGGCGTTGGGTGCGAAGGTGGCAGTGCTGGAGACAAGGCTCACGGTACGATTGACAGCCTCACTATACGGTTGTGTTATGATACCGGTTTTTGTCACTCTTCCCCACCCTCAATAGTGTTGTTTTTGTATTATGCGTACCGTGGTGCGGTGTGTCACTGTTTCCATGCCTACCGCGACATTCTACACATTCCTTTGCACAACGCCCACAGCGAAAGCGTTTTGCATAATGAGCTTGGAGGGGAAACTTGGAAAGTTAAACCCCCTAAAATATCATCACCTCCAATGTCTGGTTCTGCCCTTCGCAGGTTTGGAAACGGAAAACAAACCGTGGAAAACCACCGATCCCGGTGCCTTCCTGGGCGAATTTTCAATGCCACGCGGTTGATCCGCCGGACGAAATGACGACGCCCCGTAACTCCGGTTTTTGTGTCTTTTTTTCTTGCTTTCTTTTCGGTTCTGTTGCTTCACCCAGCACTGGGTGCTCCACCTCGAAAGTGGAGATATTTTTGAATTTGAATTCTCGCCTGTTCTAACATAACATGCTACAACATGCGCGCGCGTTGCTCTTTCCGCGTTACTACCTTAAATACCCTTACCTAAGGGCTACTTCGTTTTCACAAAATAAAACACTCATTTCACTGCGCTATGGGCGTACGTAGTATGCTGTGTTTGCACAACTTGCCTGAGGTGAGTTAGCTAGTGCCGAAGCATACCTTTTACCCTTCGCCCCAGGTGTGGAAGATGCACGGGAACCGGGCGCACTCAGAGACCATACACACACGGCACACCAACAAACAGAAGGATGCGCGGATGGATTATGTTTGCTTTTTCTTTTTACGGCTTCCTAATTTCTTTCACCATCGCTTCTTTCCACCATAGTGCCACGCCACCGGAGACGTGGGGAAGAAAGGGAAGTTGTTTCCCTCCGTTTCTTATACTTCCTCTCGCAATACTTTCTTTCGATTTTCGTTATACTTTTTTCGGGAAAAATGGGGGGAGGACGCTATATTCACTACACACACTTACACGAACCGCACCCTTCCACTCCACTTCAAACACAAAACAACTGCCGCTGTGTAATAAAGGTGACGCACCTGAAGGGCTCACCTTGTTTTTCTTCTTCTTTCACCGCGCCGCGGTGGGTCGGCCCCCACGGGAACACTGCGCGACCAAACGATATGACTACTACACAGCACCACCGACCACGCACACGCACACAGCCAAACACGTGGGGCACGCTGTACACGCGAGCAAAATTCAAACGGGGGTTGCTTGGATGCCGCGAAAAAGAAAAACACTCGCCGCGAACGCTATTGTAGGGGTCCAAAGGAGGACAGGCTGGGCTAGACGTTCTCACACACACACCACTGCTGGTTCCAGAACCACACCGCACCACACACTCGCGCGCTCGCTTGTTATGAATATGCGTATATTATTTTCCTGCCCCTCTTGGTGGTGGTCGTTCGCCCCAATTCCGGACGGCGGAACCGAGGAACCTGCTGTGCGTACGTGATGCTGTTGCGATACTTTTCAAAAAAAATTACTCACTACATTTCACGAGCATCTTACGAATAGCTGACTAGTTTGGTTGCATTATTGCAAAAAAGTTGTTCACAAAAAACTAATAGGCAATTGTTGGGGAAACGATTTTGTTTTGTGTGAGCAACAGAACACGAACCCCACACGTACTACAGAGAACGTGCACAACCGCACACGGTGAAACATCGAACACAACAACGGTCAAGGTATTTTAATACCCAGGTCGCATACTCGTAGCCATATTCGATACCATTTTCTGCTGTCACGTTGTAAGCCGAAAACATAACATAACTGTCAAATGATACGATCTTCTCTATTGTCTCGAGATTGTTGCCATTGAAAGGTACAAATTACAATTTCTACAGATTATGTTCAGGAACGGATGTAAGATGGCTTTAGCTAATAGTCAATACAATACTCTGAAATTATCAACTACTCTATGGCTAAATAAGAGTCAGGAATGAGGGAGAGTTTTGGTTGTCAACAGGGAAAAACTAATATTTTAAATTTGGCATCTTATTCTTGAAATCAATTGCTTTAAGCAAACATAAATAACATTCAACAGGATCTCTCACCTCATTCTGTATAAAATATGTCATATTCCACACAAAGAAAATATAAACATTTGAGATACAATTTCCATTTTTGTTTCCAAAACGTCAAAACGAGGTTTTCTGTGTAACCTGGTATATATGCTGACTCAGGGTACGAAACGCCAAAGAACAATAATAAAAGAAAGATTTGTTTTATCCGCAACTACACTGACCTCCAGCTTTTTGCATGATCGTGTGATATTGGATTTATTGTGAGAAACCGAGTCCAAAACAGAGTAACCAGTGCGATGGATGATCCCGAACTAGCAGCGATCCGGCAACAGCGTTTGCAGCAAATGCAGGTACCGCAAATCGTGCTAATATCGCTTCTACCATGTGTGTCGGCAAAACGTGTGTGCATATGATTAATCCTACCTGCCACCCACACCCGGACAGTCCAATCTGCGCCGAATTGTTTCTATATTTAGTCAGCCATTGATCACCGGCATGATGATCATCTGGAATCGCAAACGATATCGGCTTAAATAACGTAATGAAACACTGTTTCTCTCTTGCTTTCTCTCTCTCTCTCTCTCGCTATCCCATCTTTGCAGGGCTCTAATCCCGAGCAGCAGAAAGCGCAGCAGGAGCAACGGCAGGCTCAGGAAGAGATGAAGAATTCAATGCTGGCGCAACTACTCGATCAAGATGCACGTGCGCGGTTGAATACGCTCAAGCTTAGCAAACCGGACAAGGCGCAGATGGTGGAGGGTATGATCATCCGGATGGCACAGATGGGCCAGATCGGCGGCAAGCTCGACGACGCGAATCTGGTGAAGCTTCTCGAAAGCCTCAATCAGCAGATGCCTCGAAGCAACTCGACGGTAAAGTTCGATAGGAGGCGGGCGGCTATGGATTCAGATGACGATGATGATGATTATGGAATATAATTGGTGTTGCTTTGTCTTTTTTCCCTCAAACAAACCCTCATCGCTTAGCTTAAAGAAACAAATCGGCCAACAAGGGTGTCATCACCTTAATAAACCGCATTGAAGGCAATACTCGACACAATGCCGTTTGAGTTTTGGGTAAAAATTATGAGTTTCTCTTCATTGCTTCGATTCTTCGCTAAAAAAAAGAGAACATTCTAATCAGACATACATACACACACACATACACATTGTTGCACACATAAACACGTACGAAAAACATCCGCGCATTGGGTGCGGCGGTTGGGATTAAAAATTGTCTAAAACGATCACCCTAGTTAGAAAAGAGTTGTAAGTACTCTAATTGCTGTAGTCGCACGCACACGAACTGTCGGAATGGAGAATTGTGGAGCTCGTGAAGAACAAAGTAACTAGTTGAAGTGGTATGACTAGAGAAGAATGGGAGGATCATTTTCTTCCCTTCATTGAACAAGTGTCATGGATTCTACTTCTACCACCGGAAGCAGTACCGGACACCAGCTTACTCTTTCTTCTCGTGCCGCTGATCTGCTCCCTCGTCTTCCTCCTCCGCATCAAGAATGTCCGCACAGCAGATCGAGTACATGATCAGGGACAGGAAACCTAGCGGAAGTCCAAACAGCACGGTCGTTAGCACTGGGTTACCGATCCACATCTCGTACAGCGAAGTTTTTGCCTCGAACCACGCACGATAGATTCGCACTGGAAGTGAATTCCCACCGTATGTTGGTGCCGTCTGATTGTGAATGCTGTCGAGGAATATTTCGATCGCTTCCGGTGTCAGCTGTAGCGGATCGTCCTCCGGAATGTGATGCTCGTTGGTGGAAGCATTCAGCACGAGCAAATGCGGCGTCGGCAAACTGTCCATCGCGATCGATCGCGCCAGTTCTGGTGTACCGACCCACCCGAACTGAAACCGCCCGTGGTATTTGTGTTTATTTTTGTGCACAAAAATCTCCACCATATCGCGGAACTCTTGCTCGTGAGCTGCAATTTCGCTCAGTTTGTTTTCCTCCACCACAGCCAGCACCAGATACTTCTGTGTCTGCACCAGATGGTGTATGTTGTTGCGCGTCACCTTCGGGAAGGTGGCGAATCGTTCCTCGTTCACCCACCGGTACAACGTTTCGTTCAAATGTGCCGGTTCGATGCGCTCGAAGTTGTCCGAGTACGGGAAATAGTAGTGACTACGTTCTTTGTACACCAGCGCTGACGGCACGGTATCCACGTCGAAGTGTCGCTTGGCAATCTCGACTGAGGTGGCGTAGAAGTACCCGTGCGCTTGATACGATTCGGCCGCACTATAAAACACATCCCACAGCAGCCCGGACTGTTTGCCGACGTAGGTGAAAAAGATCGGGTTGTTTGACTTTAGAATGTCGATACTATCAGCGCGTGTCACCAACTGCACGGGTGGGCCGGACATGCGATTCACGAAGTGTATCAACTCTTCCTTCGATCGTTCTCCGTTGTATACGTAATCGTAAGGTCCTTTGACGCTGGAGGAAAAAAGCAGAGCAGAGGAAATACCAATGCATGTGACTGGTACCGTTGTGAGGAGAAAGACTAAAAACAAATTCACTTACAAAATAATCGTCGGATACGCGTTCACTTTAAACTCCTGCGCTACCGCGGTAAATCGCGTACAGTCGACACGGCCGACGCGAATGTTCGTGTTGTAGAGGGCCTGTGCAACGAGTGCCCACACCGGTTCGAGCTTCTTACAATGAGCGCACCAAGGCGCATAGAACATCACAAACCACTGGCCCTCATTCCGCACGTCCAGAAATCGATCGCTCAGCTCCAGCACTCGGGAGCTGTTCACCAGCGCAATGCAAACTAAACGTTACGAAACCGTAATTTAATTAAATTTCAGTTCGAATCGATTTTCAAACCCCGCTTGCAGGGCAAAAATACTCACAGAACAAGGAAATTAACAACTTCCACAGTTTGTACATGTTGTGAATGGGGCGCGGTGCAGCGAATACAAATCGGGTACACCAGAGGCGGTGGGTAGGCAGTTTTGATTTTCTAGCTTCACTAAATGGGCATGTCCGGAATCCAACTATTCTTATCAAAAGCCCAAACAAAGGCTTAATGCTGCAACAATTGCTAATACACAAAGTAGAAATGATGATAAACGAAATGCAGATTTTCTTTTTATATTTGTTCTTATGTGCCCTATTGACAGTTAAAGATGACAACATGTTGTGACAGAACTTTTTGGCTCAGTGTATTTCGATCCACAAGGTTAGCGTGAAATGATAGCAAAACTCGACCATATTCCATGAAAGAAAATAAATTAATGGTTTCGTAAAATGCTTATCCTAGCACGTGAAATATTTTTTAAATGCAAGGAATTTTCGTGCTCCGCCATTTAAATTTCGTTCGCCGAAAAAACTTTGCGCTGTCAAATTATGTGATTGTTTTTTTGTGTTCTCGTCACGCGCATCCTTTCACATCAACAACACGGCTCATCTCCTATCGCGTCCGGAGAAAAAGCAAATCTAAACCGCTACTAGTCACAGACAAATATGCCGCTTGCCTAAATAGTGAACCTTCCATCGGCGACGTCGTTAAATTTTATTTCCGAACAGTGTGTCGTACCGCAAGGTATCAGAAAAAAGCTTCAAAATTCCCCGCCACAATCGCAACAACAAAATGTCCCCATCGGAAACGTCGGCATGTGAGGGTAAGTAGGCGCGTATTAAATTGTCTTAGTTGGTCGGCAATATAATGTGTGTTAACCCTATTTCCTCCCCTATAGATTTAAAAGCATTCGAGAGACGTTTGA
Organism: Anopheles farauti No. 4; assembly: GCA_000956215.1. NCBI lineage: Eukaryota > Metazoa > Arthropoda > Insecta > Diptera > Culicidae > Anopheles > Anopheles farauti No. 4. Next base: position 14,034 of record JXWZ01000781.1, read on the forward strand.
CGGAAGTGATTGCTTGCCTACAGCCACCAACGCGACGATGGAGATGTAAGTATCAGTTACGGCAACCGCTGGATACACACCGATGATCGTTTGGTACCGAGCGATAATAATATCTTTCTATTTTGTTTTTTAGTTCTTCTTGGACTGACCTCACTGGTGACATTCGTCGGTGCGTTCTACTGGTTGACGGATCCTCGCACATCGATCGTGCCACTGGTAGATTCGTTGTTGAATCATTGGATTTTCACGATATCAACTGTATTCCTACGTAAGTATTTTTGTTGTACCCTTGCAACGAAACCGAACTCACAAATACTCTTAAATCATACGTGCAGTGGTGCTATTCATGTGCGGCATACATAAACTCGTCATCGCGCCGCAAATCATCACATCCCGCACGAGGAAAGTGCTGTCCGATTACAACATGTCCTGCGATGAGACGGGCAAACTAATAGTGGGCCCGCGACCGACAAACAACCGGTACATGGATATGAGTTAAAGCATCCATCCCACGCGCAATGTAAATAAGAGCTCGACTGTATTTTTTATTGATTTTCTTCGCTTTATTTGCTTCGTCTTCTATGAACCAATCGTTAGCTCAACGCGTAATACACATTAAATTAGTTTTACGCGCCCTCAAACCACCCACGCACGCTTTTATGTTTCCTATGAATGCAAAATTTGCCTTTTTCTTAGCAATTTAAATAAAGCGACACAATTCGAACACTTCCGTGTGCACATCTCCGGATGCAAACTACCTTTCTGGTTGCGCTTACTTTCTGTACGTACTCAACACAATATCGCGGTATGAAAAGTTTGTGCACACATCGATCTGTGCCGAAGCGCCCGCAATCGAAAGAAACCGATATGGGTCCGTTTGTAGCGCAACGCTATACGCGGACGATCCTGAAATGGGAATCTCGGCAGTCACGTCACCATTGAAGTTGTACTGATAGAGCTTGCGACAATCGCCACCAGCGTAGATGAGGTCGTCAACAAAGCCAGACACGTGCAGCCGCTCGGGGAAATCAAAGTCAGCCGTGCAGTCGAGCGACCGGAGATGCCACAAAGCAAATCTTGGCCCACCGCCACAGACTAGCCAATCTTCCGTCATCGAAACCGTGCCCTGCCAGCGGCCGAATTCGGAACGTTGCAGCGTTGGTTTTGTGTGCGGTTCGATTTTAGCGTATGACGCCTTTTGTCTGCTATCCCATAGTAGTACTGAACCGTCCTCTGAAGCGGTCGCAAGTTTGGATGCGCTGTGGGAAGGAGAGAAATTTTTCTTTTATTATTCGTACAATACAAGTACAAAAAGGCAGCCAATTATTACCATCCATCGACGCAGTGTATGTAATCCGTGTGACCGTGATACTCTCGACTGACCTTTCCATCCTCGAGTGATACACCGTACATCACGTTGTCGCCACAGCCGGCGTATAGCATGTCATCCGCCTTGCTTAGCCACATGTAGTTCACTTCACTCATGTCCGCACTCTCTGGGGGTGCCGGTAGTTTCACCGTCCACGCTTTCTTTCCGATCGTTCCGGTCTTCGTAGACCACTGGTAGCCGCATATTTCACCATTCAACCCGACGATCAGGAACTCTTTGTGAAACGAAAGACTGTAGATAGGGCAGCGATCGGTGACGGGCAACGTTTGTAGTGGTACGGTGGGAAGCTTATCGAGTTCCGTTGCCGTTTCATCGGTTTCATTGCTCGACGTTATGCGCTCGACACTGGAAGGAAGGAAGGAGGGTAGCGTGAATGTGAATCCGTACTTTAAACCAGCCAATACGAAACCGACTTACTTAAACACGAATATTTCTCCAAAGTTACTACCGCAGAAAAGGAAGCGTCCATCGGCGGAAAGTATCTGCGAGTGGATTGTTGTATAGTAACAGCGTTTGATGTCGACCATTTTCATGTGCAGTTTATATTACGAATTTGTTTTGTTTATTTCTATTCACACACGGCTTCCCGGCACTTCTCAACAAACAAAAGGCCTTTTCGGCTGATTGACAGTTGAAAAGGCCGCCGAGTTGCAAATCGCTCTGAAACGTCAAAATTACTGAATAAACACAAACAATTGCACGGGAGAAGGACGCGCTGGCTGCCTTTTTCGCACTTTTTGACGATATTGACGATTTTGACGATTTTTTGACGATTTTACTCATTAATACACATATAATGGCATTCGATGCGATCCCGAAAGATCTCCGTGCATTGCGGGCATGTCTGGTGTGCTCCATGATTAAGGTAAGTGGAAAATTTCGGTCATAGGCAAATGGTCATCCGCCATATCCAATCCGCCACATATGATCTGTTCCTCTTTGCAGTCGTTCGATCAGTTCGAAATGGATGGATGCGATAATTGCGAAGATTTCCTGCGTATGAAAAATAACCGAGAGCAGGTGTACGATTGCACCAGTAACAATTTCGATGGGTGAGGACGCGTATGTAAATATTACCAACTATGCAATCCGTCTAAAAGAACCATATTTTCTTCCTTTAGTATGATTGCTGTGATGAGTCCCGATGATAGCTGGGTTTGCAAATGGCAAAGAATAAGTGCGTTTACAACTGTTGTTAATAGAAGAACCCGAATTTTTATTGCCTAATGTTCGAACAATTGCAGGTCGCTTTACCAAGGGTGTGTACGCGATATCCGTGTCCGGTAGGCTGCCAAATGTTATCATCAGAGAGATGAAGAATCGAGGTATACCGTACCGGCCGAGGGACACGAGCCAGCGATAAATGTTGAGTGTGTCCAACAGTCTTCTGTTATATTAAATTTACTAAATATTAAGTATCGCTAGAATTTAAATAAAATTGCGTACGAGTGGCATATGATTTTGAATGCTACGAGAATTCAATTGATTTTCAATCCCTTGTCGGATTATGGATGACACCACTTAGAAGCTAGCAATTTTTAGTATATGAATTATGGCACAGATAGCGTATGAGTTTTAAATGAAACGATAAACAGCCAAGAGAATTTATAGGTTACGCGTTTATGCGATACGTATCATTGCATAGAGTGGATAATTTTACATATGTATGGAAATTGTGTTAATACTTTCATGAAACGAAACAATACGAAAGAAATAACTGTACAAAGTATTAGTGTCGATACTTTTCTTACAGTTGACGTGGTTTCAGGAGAGTTTGTTC
>JXWZ01000782.1:0-20974 GCA_000956215.1 Anopheles farauti No. 4
CAAAACGTCCCATACGATCCAATTTAAAAAATATGCAACGTTTTACCTGAACGGCCTGCGGCCAACCTATCGCAACGTATCCGGCACCGTATTACCGGTGCCGAAGAAATATCCGCACAACGTCACGATCTCCACCGTCGTCCAATCATTAATCTTACCAACACCTTGACAGCAAAACTTTCGAAACAATGTCGGCTCGGGCACCGTTGGCCCCGGGGTCGACTTGGTTCACCTCGCCCCCTGCGCTCACCCCTTCGCTATCACCCCCGCCCGGAGCTCGGATTTCCCGATCGTTAATTCAACCCGTACAACGATCAATTTTCTAATTAAACCAGCTTCTGTTCATCAAAACCGCGGCCTCGGTACGTCGGGGGAACAGATAGTGGCAGTATAGTGGCTGGACGCGACGCAACGACGCTTGCGTTCGATTGGGCGGGAGCTGCTGCTGCCTTCCTTTTCTAATTCATCTTTTAATTAGATCCATCCAGGCTTCCCTTGCTTGATCTCATTAACTCGGACCGGCAAGACCGGCAGCCAGCCGACCGATCGAGCCGTGTGTAATCGAAAGCCCAAATATTTAAATTAGAAACCACACTGCCACACTTCGCCCTCGGGATCGCCCGTTGTGCCGGCGCAGTAGCGCAACGCCGATTGAGATGAAATACCACTTTTTAATTGCTTTAATGATCGTTCGATTCGATTGATCCGGCGTTACGAATGAACGGCCAAATATGACGACCGGCGCGAGCGAGCCGACCAGATTTGCTGCACATTCTCCACCCGGTGCAGGCGAGTGCCGGAGCATGATTTTCATGTTTCATTTTGCGCTTTCTTCGCGGCACACGGTTTTGTTTTGCTTTTAATTGTTTGCCCGCATCGATTTTGCACGTTCCGACCGCGGTGGTGGAGGGATTTTCTTGTAGATTGAATCAAGAATATGATTAACGAATAGCTAATTATTGAACAAATACGTAACAGGAGTTTAGATTGCCACTTCACGCAACCGCTACCGGCACGCTTTCAGCAAGGCAAGAAAGTGGCGAGCTGGCTAAACATTATTCACAGCAAAATGAAGGAGGACAGGAGGATGAATAAGGTATTTTTGAAGCAACGTTTTGATACCATTTGAGCAGGACAAAAATGGAACGAATCGGGTATGAATATTTCCGTCACTAGCGAAAGATTTACGCAATATTTTGAAAATAAAAGATCGATGGAACATGGAAACTTACAAAACTAGAGGATGTTTTTAAATGAAATTCAAATAAGTGAGTCATATTCAATCGAAGCAGACACTGACATTAGTGTTAATTGGACAGATTAACGAATAAGCTTAGAAATATTTAAATAATCCATGACGAAAAATTTATTTGTTTGAAATCGGAAGATATTCATTTTATTACATAGAGGTTTGCAATAACAAAAAATCGTTCAATCATTAACAACGGTATTCGAAATCTAAAATTACCCCAGGAATTGTAATTAAAACTGTTGCTAAAGCTCAGCAGCCCATGAGAAAACAAAACCCTGTTTCTCCGAATCATTCACCTCTTGCACCATTTTCTATTCTTAGAGATTTTCTCATAATTAAAAAGACATTCGAAGTTGTCGCGAGAACGTGGAACGACCCCCTCCCCGCCGTTGCTGCTCCTTCACGATTCACTGGCCCACGTACAACCTTCACCGCCCCGTCAAACATGTAAATGAAGCTCCAGAAAGCATTCGGGGCACTCGAAGGTGATTATTTTGAAATTAACCCAAACCCATCGGAACGTTTTATTTTGCATGCTTCAAATTAAGTCACCCCACCGAGCACAAAATCACGTTCCATTCGAGGGCGGAAATGGGGGAGGGAGAGGGAGAGGTAGATCGGCACGACACAAGCATAAACCGAACACACCCGAAATCTAGTTATTGGGTTAGAAAGGTGCCATTTGTCAACTTATCAGTGATCAGAAAGCAACCGAAAGCTCCACAGGACCACAATTATCGTGCGGAACAAAGAAGCGCGCGCCCGATTTTTCATTGTTTCGCCTCGCGGTGTGTTTGCTGGGAGCATAAACGTGGCGCCTTCGCCCGTCTAATTATATTACAAACGAACGATTAAATAATAATTTGTTTCCTGTTGACATTTTGGCCCGCTGTGCCGGCACGAAACACGCACGACCGCGGCTGGTGTTTGTTTCTGCACGATGAACGCAATTAGGCGACCTCATTATTTCGATGGCCGGGATCAATTTCACCGAGTAACCATGGCTAATGACTTTTGATTACGACGGCGTTCCCCCTCCAGTGATCGCAAACCGCGCACTAGCTTCGAGTCGTAGTGGCAACGGGCCCTTTTTTCCATTTCGGCCCAACATTACAGTCACTTCGCGAGAGCATTAGAAACGAACGGTCGACGGTGGACGGCCGCATAATTAATGGTCCTCGTGAAAAGTCAAACATTCCGCTAGATGCGACATTTGACGCCATGCTGGGGCTTAATTACGCCGCTCCAGATTGGCTTGGCCGTGCAGTACCGATCGATCGCCCGCTTTCCCAAAAGACGATGACGAAAAACAAATCACCAACCCACCGGCGGCGACGGCCCCCATTGCTTCATCGGCCCCCATCGGTTCACATCGGTGTGGGGTGCCGGATGAAACCCGGATGGACATATGATTAAAATATCAATTTCCGATATTAGAACACATCCACCAACGGCGGGTGCCGCCTTCCGCCTCCTACCCGGCAATTACATGCTTCCACCTCATTTAATAGAAGCAATTACAAGCCGGCTCAACAGAGGCACCGGCACACATGGATGGGATGTACCGACGGGGGAGGAAGCGGGAAGAGTGGGGATACAAAACTTGGGAAAACTATTACCAGTCCAACGCGGCACAAAGGCGGCCCGGCCTGCCGGTCGGATGGATGGGAAAATTGCACCGGTTCTCACATTCTACTTTGTCAAATCCCATTTCGCTCGGGTGGACGAGCTTTTCAGTAAGTTGCGGTGGGCCACTTTCTAATGAGAAAAAGGCAGCAAATTGTGTGGAAAAGCAAAGTCAGTAGTGATTCAGGATGAGTGAAATTTCCGTATTAGCCTTCGGATTAATCTACATAAACTGGCTTTTACATTATGATGCACAGCACGACGGCTAAAGTTCGGTTTATTTACAAATGAGTGATATGTGTTGTAGGAAATGTTTTAAGTATTTATGTAGAAATAAAACGGATTGGTTCGCTCAAACGAACCTTAAATTTTTGTTTAAAACAGTGATAGATAATTTCCTAGTCAATTGTAACTTTTATTCGTATTATTTACTTCAACACGTAAGGATGAACGATTGTCTTACATTATTAAAATGTGTGAACAAGCGTGTGATATACAAAAGGATTAAAACACAAACAAAGAAAGTAATTGCAATTGCTATTTAACTTAAGAATGGATTTTCAGTATTCAACAGATTAAAAACATAAAAATAGTTAAGACAATCTACAAAAAAAAAAGTTCAGCAAAACACAGATCAAACCAGAATGAGTTATACAAAACAATTACAATTAAATGACAATTTAATTTTAAAATTTGAAAAGGCACTACCATCTTCTTGTGATTATGATAAATTTAAACTTTAAATCATAAAATTATAGAGTTTATAAGACTATTTTTGCTCTTGTTTTTGATATTTTACACGATAGTATAAAACAATCACACATTTTCCTATCTTAGTTATGATGTATGTTAATCCTGAAAAAAAAATAATTTGGATTGTTAGAAAATTTATTTAAAATTAACCAAAACTGCCCGGAAATTCGCTTCACAACCATTTCCTCTGGTGACTAAATATTTATACACCGCAAACTTCTACATATCGTACGATCAGTTGAATTCCTCACATCAACTACCCTTTAAGGCACCAAATCGTCGGGTGTGGTCGGCCATGAGCAAACTGCGTTTCCACGTCGGATGACGATGGATAAGATTGATTTCCACGATACTGTTGAGCTGCTCAAACCGGCAATAAAACAAATAACGTAGCGTAGGTGCGCTAATGCCTCCCTTTTTTACAGAGGGCACACTCCATATTCATGCCCGGAAGCACCCGGAAGCTAGTAGCCCCCGGGGTACGTGTTTATTGTGCACGGAAATGTCTTCATTAGGAAAAAGCAGGAACGTACTTTTTTACGACCGTTTGGTTGGGCGATTTGCGGATGCGGTAATTATGAGCGAACAGAAATTATGTTGTTTAATTGGTAATAAAAAAAATCAACTATTCATTTCTTTGTTTTTTTTTTGTTTTTTTTTGCCAAACATGACACATCTCACTCAATTAAATACATCCAAATCTCTCACGTAAGCGTTGTGTTTTTGGCGCTTTTACTACTCAAACGAAGGCAACCCTTCATCAGACGATTAATTTTCTCTTAAAATCCACCCTCCTCATCCCACCCGCCGTAAAATGGTGCACAATTTGTTACGTCCAACAGCCCACCGCCGCCTCTCATCTCGCCGACCGTGCGCGTAAACTTCCAAAAACAAATTGATTTAGGTGTCGATTCAATTTAGCAACACAGCCCGGCACCTACCGGCACCCCGAAAGCGGACGAATTAATCTGCTGTTTAACACTTTAGGCACCCGAAAGTGCTGTCCGGGCATAATGGGCAAATCAGCTTCCAGCTTTGGGCTCCTCTAGGCTTCCCCCGTCCCCCCATTGTAGCCCTCACAAACCAATTCGATCATCGGTTGAAATCATTTCCGTTGCGCATGAACGTTACAGCAAGTAACGTTCGTCAATTATGGTAAATACTTTTCCCTCCTCCGGAGCGGCGATCGTCTTCACGCGCTGATGCAAGAGAGAAACAATAGCACACAACACACACACATCACACGCCAAGCACATAGCGATGAAGAAAAAGAAGTAGCTAAAAAAACACTGAGCACACAGCGTTCGAGTTCTTAGGAAAGTTAATTTACTCCGCCATACCCCGGGCGAGGATGAAAGCGGAAATTGACTTATCTTTGGTCAATTTGGCGGTTAAATCGTAAATGGTCGTCCTCGTTCTCCAAACGAGGGAGGGGAGGAGGGAGAGAGGGCGGACGCTTGTGTAAAGACTGGAAGCAACAGGCAAACCCTGCTGAGGTGGAGGTAATCGTAATCAAACAGTACGTAATAAAAAAAAACACACACACACACAGCGTAGCTTCTGCCACGCCACGGTCGGGCGAGTTTTCCATCCAGCATACAGTTGATCGTTTCTGCTGCTCCTGCAACCAAATTGAAGCGTTTATTTTATGACCTCTAAGTGCAACGGCAGAACCATTCAATCGGGACGCCAACCCAAAGGTGACGTTGGTTTGCGGTCGGAAACCTTCCGAAACCCGGGGACAAACCCTTCCTGCTGCACGGTTTGTCTAATTGCGACTAACGAAATTGAATTCAATTTTAGCCAACTGCCAACCGGATGCCGACCTTCCCCCGTGCCGTGTTGGTCGTTCGCACGTTGCCTTCACACTTCGCACGTTGCAGGTTGGCCAATCGTCCCCCCACCGAAACCGCACCGGGAGGGGGAGGGGCTCTAATGAAAATGGATCGGCCACGGTTTTATGTCCACCGGTTCCACTTGGGACGGGAAAGGAAGGAGAGCAAGGTAGGACCGAAAAAGCAAACCAAAAAAAAAACTTCATTCGAGCTAAGCCGAGAGTTAATTGAAAAGTGAAACGGGAAGCGCGTTCCGATCCGATCGAATGCGAGTGTTTCGCATTCGGATCAAATTATTATTAGCGATCATAAACCCGCTGCAACGTGGCTCCGGATGTCCCATGGCGGACGTACCCTTGGTGGCACCGTGTGACCGTATGACGATAACCTGCGCCCGGTCGGTCATCGGTAATCGAGCAACATAATTGATAATAAACGCTCGTAATATCATCCCGGTTGGCGGTGTTGCCGTTGCGCCCTGTTCGTTCGTCCGTTCGTCATGCCGTTTGTGACGGACTGGGCTGGGCAGTGTAGTGGGGTCTATAATTTTCAGCAATTTAAATAATTCTAAATAATATAATTTTCAGCGCCGCCCGTGATAGGGTTAATGATAATGAAGATCATTTTATCGGTCGCGTTCGGGGGAGGGGCGGAAAGATGTGCCGAGGCAGAGATTAGGTGGCTCGGTTGTGCTAAAATTAAAACACATTACATTGTGTGTATGCCGAGTATAATAATTGTTTTTTTTTGTTACTTTACTCGAGAGGAAAAAAATGATGTGTTATTGGTTTATTTTGCAACTACACTATCACGTAGGACATTGCTTTAGAAGCAGGAAACATAAAGTGTATCAAGTTTCCTTCAGTCTCTATGAAAAACAAGGCAAAGCCATCACTAACTATCAATAGCCAATCAGTTAGGGAAATCAAATCTCTAGTTTAAAAATAATAGAAAAAATCCCAGTTATCGTCCATGAAAACATCATTTTTGCGATTGTTAACGATCATTTGAATCTTTGAGAAGAAATTAGTAGAAATTTAAAACGATTTTTTTTCCTATAATGATCTTTAGATATTCCTGTAAATATATTTAGATAAGACGAAAAAAATGCTTCATACTGAAGGTACTTTAGTGTAATCACTTTTGGGTAAACATGCGTAACATGTTAGAGGTTTGAATTAAAGAGAAAAAAAATGACATCAACATGACGATCCGTACGAGACAAATAGAACACTTGTTATGTAAACAATTGAAACAATGTTTAAACTGCCCAACTAACTATATTTATATAAAAAAAGTCTCTTTTCTTGCGACGCTGACGCCAAAAACAATCTCCGGCTCAGGTAAATGCTAACACATGCAACCCCACAAACTAGTTCCTTGCCGCTTAAAGCTTACATTTCTATCTAATTTCCACGAATTTCATGCTCATGCTTCAATTACTTTTGCCAGCCCGCACGGTGCCCTAAACACAATGGGACGAATTTCCCGAAACCCATAAAAGGCACCACAACAACAACTAGCCACCAAGCACCGAGCCAGGGCGAAACTAATCAAAACGCAGCGCCACGCATCCATTCTAGATATCATGTTTTATGATCCTCGGCAGGCTGCGTCCGGCGGGAGGTTTTTTTTTTTTGGTTGTTTAATTCGCGCCGTTCGCTGGCACTTTCGGGCGCCATTTTATTCGCATTCGGCTGGGATGAGCGGGGAGGGTGGAGACCAAACGCATTAAGCATTAATTTAATTTTTCCATACTTTAAAACGGCATAAAGATAAACAACGCTATTACAGCGCTTCGTTTGTCTGCTGCCTTCAATCCAACCATTCCGTCCCGACGTTCGCTTCACGTTTTCACGATCGCTTCGTTTCGCGCCGTGCACTATTTCTTTAATTTCTTCGTGGAATTACATTTAAAAAAAACGTAAGGAGGCTTCAGCTGCCAGAAGAAATCAGCCACAGCACTCAGGCAGTCTCACTCCCTGCGCTCCCTGAAGGAAATGTCGGCGTAATTACGTTAATGGTCAAGCGAGAGAGCCTTCATAACAGCGCCATTTGCATCAAACGCTTCGCTGTGTGCTGCTGCTGCTGCTGGATGCCCACAAGGCCACGGGAAAAGGTTCATGAGAGAGTGACTTCAATTGAATCCCTTCACCGCTTGGGAAACCTTCCCGGGGAGGGAAGGCTGTTTTTTTTTCTTTTAAGAATATCGCCTCCTGCTCACTCCGGCCCCCCGGCCTGGTGCCATGTGACATTTACGTACATCGTTCGGTTGGCTTCCACCACTCCGAACCGCGCATGGACACATGCGCCACGAAAGAAGCCACACATTTGTCACGACGTGAAAGAGGCTGGATTTGCAATAATTTCATAACGTATTGCAATTTCCATTACCAACCCCAGCCACTAATGAATGATAAATTTAAATTAATTACTACCAATCTCGACCATCGGCACCATCGGGTCGCGGTATCCTTGCGGGTACCCACACCGCTCTTACCCTCCCGCGTTTCTTTCTTTTCAACGGCATGATTAACCGGTTCCGGAACGATTCAACATGCTGTATTTGCCATTATTATAAACCTTGTTTTCCGCCCCGTTCGCCCCGTTCGCTCCGTTTACCGTGCCGCATAAATTGTTTCGGGCTGTATATGTGCGCGTTTTATGTTATTTATGTTTCGGTTTCACCCCCACCTCAGACAAGCGCATGCGATCATTGCACTAACACCTCTACAAAAGCTCGGTTCTTTGTACAAAATGGGCGGTGCTTGCGGTTGCGATTGCTTCCCCACCATTTTTTTCCTCCCCTAGGCAGCGCACTGCTTTTCTTACGTTTACTGTGCAAAAGAGGAATCGAATAGACCAAAATAGCCCTACTTAGTGAAAACCCTACTGTGTCGGTAGCGTTTGTTGGTTAGTTCAATCATTTTTTATTATTCTAAATTATTTGCAACTTAATTGTTTGCATAACATTAGTTCCGCCCTTTGCAATGCCCAGCATAATAGATTGGAGTTGCGTATTTTCTTTGCTTTGATGTTTGTATAGCATGTTTCGATTTTTTTCTGTAGAGCTAAATTAAAATAACAACTCTTCCCACGTGGATATGGTAGTATACAATATAGAAAAAATTAAAATGAAAGAATCTTTCATCGAACTAGCTCATAATTTCAATCAAATTTCCAAAAATCAGAAATTCTTGCTTAACCCAATGTAGCTTTCGTATAGTAATTCACACGATCCAAGGATAAATAATTCTTTATACTCACACAAGTATAAGACTAATCTTATAATTAGTCTTTTTATTATTCTTTTATTATTAATTTTCAAGAGACATGTGCATTGGTCTCGTGTAAGTTCATCGAGTGGTTATTTATTATTAGTTAGATAAGATGAATTTTTGTTTTATTCGTATTAGTAGAAAAATTTATAAAAATAGTGCAACAGTAAATGGTTACATAAGCTTTTCGAATCAAATTTCTAGAATGTTTTCCAATTTTTTTAATTTCATCATTTTTACGAAAAGATAATTCACCTTATTCCATTCATTCTGCATGCCCCACAGTGAGCGGTTTATTTTAAAAGCCATTTTTGTACAGCAATTTCCCGAGTTACATACAATAAAACATTTCCCTGGCAAAAAAAATAAAACGTACAAGTAAAACAAATTGGAGGATACGAGGAAACAATCCCGAATGCAAACGAAAAAGAAAACTTAACGAACGAAACAAAGCGTCCCTAACTTCAGTTACACGAGCGAATAGGGAAGCTTGTTTTCTTTGCCGAAGCGTGCCTTAAAACATGGTTGACAGCTGATGTCAGGAGACGCTATCCTTATCGCGTGGAAACTGTGGCATTGGCAGATCTTTGGCGAAGCACTTGCAGTTGCAGGACGTCACCGGACACTCGGTGTTTTGGTTGAACCACTCCGTCAGATGCTCGGTATGGCCACCGTGCCGGCACGTCTGGCACCAGCTGAACCACTTCGAGAACGGTTTCGACTGCCACCCGATCTGTCCCTGGATGGCTTGGCTCTGCGAAATGGCACCCATCGTCGTGCCCATGTGCAGCAGACATAGAGCGCACCGTGGCAACGGTTTGCGGCAGTGCGGACAGGAGGACAGCTTGTGCATGCTGGTCGCGTTGTTCCGCATCCGCGCGTCCTCCTGCAGCGCCATCGATACGTTCTTGCCGCAGAAGTTGCACAGCAGAAACACGGACCGGGAGCTACGCGGTGGCGACCGAATGCTCCCGAGCGTAATGTCCAGCTGCGAACGTTGCTCCCACAAGCCCCACACGTCCAGCATGTCGCGGTAGGTTGCGATCCAGTACTGCACGCGATAGTTCGCCAGCAGCTCTGAGGTGAGAAAGCGGGCCGCCACGAGCGCCACCGTCTGTACGTCCTCCGTGCGATCCAGATGACTCTGTAATAGGCTGATGCCATCGTTCGTGGCCCCGGTAAGCAGCAGGCCGTTCAGATCGCCCGTCTCGATGCAGTTCGCCACCATACCCTTCGTGTACTCGGCCAACCGCACGTCCGACAGAAAGTTGCACGCGAACGCCATCCGATCGCTGAGCGAAATTTGCGTTTCGTTCGTCACCGTTTCGAAGCCGTCCTTTTCGTACGCCAGGAAAGAAAACATGCAGCGCAGATACGGATCGTCGATTTGGGTGCGTGCCGCACCGCACTGCTTGCGCCACAGCTCGGACCGTTCGGCAGAGAAACCGGACAATGCAATGGCCGCCACACGCAGCAGCGAACTCGGATCGGACGCTTGATCCGCACCCCGACCCAGTATATCGATGGCGAGTCGGACGCGAAAATGAAAGCACGCCAACAGGGCCGCCCGGGTGTATTCACGCTTTGCGCACAGCTCATCCAAGAAGGCGATGAAGGAGGCGTCCTTCTCGCGCTCAAACGTCCAACCGCACAGTAGCTGCGCCATATCACGCTGCTCACTCCGGTACACCACCAAGCCACTGCACATACTAAAATCGACCCACTTGGTGTTCACCGGCTCGGACTGTGACATCGGTGGACCGTCCAACGCACAATTAACGCCCAGAATCTCCTTCAGGCCCTGCTTGTTCTCCTCCTTCACCATGTGGCCGAGCATACGCCACACGGCCTGCAGCCCGTCGTTCTTCTCCACTAGCTCCCCGTTGCGCTGCAAGTCCGCCATCAGTCCGTAGTTCTTCAGTGCCCGGTGCTGCATCGTTTCAGCGATATCTTCCTCGCTATTGTCCATGTTCCACTGATTCAACGAGTCGGTCGGTGTCGATGAGCGTGTCGGGGTGGCAAACTGGCGCAGCTCGGTGCCATTGTTACCGAACAGATTGTTATTGTTGTCCCACGAGACGGCCACCCGCTGCGGAATGCGATAGTCGCATATGTTTCCGACACTCGATAGCGCGAGCATCCGTTCGAGATCGTACGGATGCCAGGAAAGGTACGCCATCGAAGGCACTCGGCTCGTCATCAGTGGACTGGCGGTGGTTTGAAACGGGGACACGAATCGTTTAACCGAGTGTGGCTCACCGCCGTCCATCTCCGAGCCGGGCCAGTGCAGATCGATCAAATTTATGAGCGGAGAGTCGCGCTGAAGCGTTGATAGAACGGATGATCGCGTCGGACACCACGACAGTTGACTTATGCTCTTTTGCATCTGTATTTGACTGATTGGTTTCTCAAGCGATCGAAGATCCCATAGGTTTATGATGTTTTCGACGTAGCTCGCTAGGTAGCGACCGTTTGGTGCGACACACACCCCATTTACCGTGCGTGTGTTGGCCACGGTTGTGATCACTGGGTTCTCTGTGAGATGAAATACAGTTTAGAACCATTCGGGCGATACAGTTTCAAAACACTTACGTCGGAAATCCATCATTTTTATGTACTTGTGACTCATGCCAGCAATCAGTACCTGTGGAAACGTTTTGTCCCAACAAACGGAATGTGCCGTTTCCGACAGTCCCACCATGCTTACGATCGCTAAAAATATAGCAAAATTTTAATCCAGCTCGGATATGAATTTGTTGTGAAACTGTCTTACATGATTGATTCGGTACTCCACGCTCCGTGTCCCAAATCGTGATGCAATTATCGGACCGATTACGATCGTGTCCCATCGCCAAAAAGTTTGGTTCCAACTCACTCCAAGCGATGCATGTGCACGCTCTTGAAATCCTGGGGGCTACAAAATAAAGTGTAATTTTAAGCAATACCTATGAAATCAAATAACCGTGTTTAAATTCTTACTGAATTCCACATTGTTCTCGGCAACAAAGTTGCATAACGCAACCTTCCCGTTCGGCAGTCCGGCAGCGAAGTAAATGTCGCCACCTCCATGGTACGATGGGGCTACGGTGCGTACGAACTGATAACGCGTCTCGAATGCGATCAGTGTGGCAGTGGTTGATTTCGAAATGTCCAAATTTATGTCTGAATAAAATGAAAAGAAATAACCTCGTACACGTACAGCAATGCGTGAACGATACAAATTCCGACGTTTGTTTACTTACTTGATTTTTCTCCATTATCGATGAGATCGTTTTTCACCTGATACAAATTGATTTCAGAGCTGGCGGCGGTCAAAAACCGGTCCGTATACTTCGGAAACCAATGCAATTCGACGACTGTTTGCGACATATTACTGCGTTCTATGGTTGCATTACCTATGCAGAGTCTGAAACTTGGGCTCGCAGCAATGTGGGTAAATAATTTTACCACTTCGGCTTTCTATTGGTTGGTTTGTTTATGTTGTTTTTCCCGACAAAACGCGCATGTTTGTATTTTGATCTACAGGCACATGCACAACGTGATTGCTACTGGGTCGTGCGATTTGACAGTTTCTGAATTTTAACAGACATACCCATGTAGCTGTATTCTGAACAAATTTTGAAACCATTCGAAAATTGTCTCTTCAGTAAATCTAGCGAAGTCCTTGGTGTGTTTTGGGTTTTTGGGAACGGGAACGATATTTTGACCCGAATAAATCGATGCTGTATGGTAAAATGTTACCGGGTTTATTATCGTATTTTTTCTGATTACTCCATACTTGTCAAATAATCACCTATTGATACTTGGGTACGGTTCATACTGAAGCTGAAGCTGTGTTGCTGTCAAAACAAAAACATCCAACCAAACGCGA
Source organism: Anopheles farauti No. 4 (assembly GCA_000956215.1). Lineage (NCBI taxonomy): Eukaryota > Metazoa > Arthropoda > Insecta > Diptera > Culicidae > Anopheles > Anopheles farauti No. 4. The sequence continues at coordinate 12,616 of JXWZ01000782.1, forward strand.
AAATAGATTGAGCCACGTTAAAACAAATTTCATTCATTCGGTTCAGTAGGTAACTTTTTATTATTTTGCAGTTCAAAGTGTGTTCAATTTAGGAAACGCATCAGAGCCCAATCACTGATGCATTATAGGGAAAGTGTGCTTGGTTTCGCTTGGTTCACAACCTTTTGAAACTCTCATCGTCATTTGACGAAAGAAAGTTCAGTGACGCGCTCGCATAGCGGTGAAGGTCTTCCGTAATTATTGAGATCATTCGCACACGATCGCCAAACGCCGGCCGTGATTTCTGGTTTTGTCTGAATTTGAACGTAATTTTAACCAGTCCTAGAAGAGCAGAAGTTCAAGTGGGACGTTACAAGTGGTGGTCTGTGAAGCTATTTTTGGCGTAGGTTTCGATAGCTTGATGGTCAAACACAGTGTCTAGAATGTCTTAAACATTTCATGGATTTTAAATTTAGCATACTCGCGATACGCTACACCGCGCTTCACGCGTCAGCATAAAAGATAGCTGTTGTCCTTCAGGTAGAAACGCCATTTGACTCGTTTTTGGAACATTTACAAATCGTTACAGAGCATTGGACCGCGTTTGTATCACCAGCGTAAAGGCATTGCATCTAACGGCCCGCTTTCCCTTACTTAACCACCGCAATGGGGATTATTTTGTCTAGATTTCGGGTAAGTATTCAAACGGGCGTGAAAAATAACCTCAAACTGTGAATTTACATACGAAACAAACAAAATTTCGTTACTCTCCGGGAATGCGATGACGCACAAACAGCCGCCGCCTATCAGAAAAATTATTCATGATAAGAAACTTTTGCATGTGGCCAGTAATCAGATTTAGCGATTAAAATGCATTTGAGCGATAGAGGGTGAATAACGGGTCCGACCATGACGGTGCGTGTTTGGCAGAACTTTTTTTTTGTGTAGTGTTTGTTTATATGGGAACGATTTATTTTACTCATGTGCGTTTTAATTCCTGTCGGTTTTTAGATAATAGCGATTATATTCCATACCATATAGTTTCACAAGCATGGTGGTTAAATGTTACGTAAAATTGATGTCAAAAGTCACCTATTTCGCTAATCAAATGCTGTTAATATAATGAAACTGTTGCACAACGCAATATAAACTTCATCAAAGAGATAAAATAAACTCTGCAACGTTCTCATTAATTAATTTGTTACGCTTTTCAAACAGCCAGGCGCAACCTATCGGTTGATTGTGTTCACAGCAAACCTCAAGTGTCCAAAATCAAGTAGAACTGAACGTTAAAGTGAATGTTAATGTGACGGAATGCGCGTGCATGCTTAGATACGTTGGTTATAAATATTCAATTTTATTATACCAACCACCTGCACCATGCCGGCACCACTGGTGGGATTGTACCAGTGAACAAAATAGTGAACAAAATAGAAAACACAAACGCAGCGACATTGAAAGTGCAACTTTTGAAGACACGAAAACGATGGCGGTCCTGCTCTTCACATAGCCGTATTCATCGAAGCATGCAACGCTTTTTCAAAAGTCATCACACTAAACCTCACTTTTACCGTTTTATTTTTTCACTCTCTCTTGACGGGACGGTCTAACAGAAAGAGAAAACAACTCTCGAGAAATTGGAAGGATTAGAGGAAAAAATAAAAAGTCTCGAAGAGTACACAATCAGCACCCAGGAGCGGCGAAAACGTTTCGTTGGCCAGTTTCTAGTCACCTCGATCGCACTGTACGTGATTGGATCGCTGATTTTCTACTTCGTGTTCTTCCCGCCAACATGGAACGAACGGATTGTGTACTCCGTTCCCCTTCTCATCTGTCCGATACTGTGAGTACAACACTCTGGATTGTTATTACCGTGGCTAATATAATCTAACGATTCTTCCTCTGCAGTATTTTTGTTATGAAACGGGTGCTGGCATGGCATTACGAGCGAAAATTGCGCCTGAACGCCAACAAGCTGAAGGATTTACGAACGGAGAAGAAGAAAATTCTCGAAAATGTTATGGAGAAGGAGACGTACAAGGTGGCGGTCGAGATTCTAGACAAGTTCGGTGACAAATCGCACCGCATTCAGACACAAGCTTTTAATGCCTCGCTGACGCCCATGCGTGCCCCGAAACCGATGCCCGTCGGACAGCAGCCCGGCCAGCAGCGGTTACAGGTACCGAATGTGCCCCAAAGACAAATATCACCCGGGCCACAAGGGTCCGTTCGATCGGTGTCTCCGATGACACCTCAAATGCGAGCGGCCGGTTCATCCCACACACCTCAGACGGCACCGGGTTTATTGATTCGGAATCCACAGCAAGGTGCTATGAACGCGTCGCGTAACAATTTGGTCTATCGGCGCACGCCGTTCCCCATCATCAACCACAATCAGAAGGGTATGCTGGAGAAAATGGTCGACTACTTAGTGGGCGATGGACCGGCTAATCGGTTTGCAATGATCTGCAGTCAATGTTGCATGCACAACGGTACGGTATTGGTCTTAGGTGTTAGCTACGCTTTCACACAATCTTCATGGCATATTTCTTCCAATTGCTACACCCACAGGAATGGTTCTTAAAGAAGAGTACGAGTACACTGCTTTCCGATGTGCGTTCTGTAGCGCGCTAAATCCGGCGAGAAAGCAGCGTCCCGTCGCTCCCCGGCTTCCCTTCGAGCAGGTGCAGTTTGACAGGCTTTCGCAAAAGCCTGACACAAACTCCGACTCGGACGGGGAAGCGGAAGAAGGGGATAACCTCTCCTCGCGTTCGTCACAGTCGGGCGAACCGCGCAGCCCGGGTGTGGGAGAAGAAGAGCCAGGTAAGCTACAGGGAAGCGTCGAACACTCCCATTGATAATCGATAAATTTTCTTGTTTCCTTTTACAGTAGCAGGATCCGAGCTAGAAGGTAAGCAGGAAGAATTGCGCAACCTTCCCAGTACGGAACCGGAAAATGATACCGAAGGCGATGATAAGCCGACGCCAAACGAAACCGAAGCGAACGATGACCCAGCGGCAGATAGCACTACCGAAGTGCCAAGCAGACCGGAAACCGTGGGGTCAAAAAAAGTGGACTGAAATTATTTTACTCATATCGAATTGTTGGTTTGCATTATTTTTTCATTCTTCCTGCTAATGTAAAGCTTTAGAAAAAAATTGTAATTATATCAAATCTTTTTCTATCCTCCCTCTAATCCGACTATCGCTAATGTTGACGCTCTCATGCAATCCTCGAACACGACTTTGTGCAATCCGGCACCTTAAATCATTCTTTCTCATAAAAACAGCAAACATAGCTTTTCATCCAAACTTGTAAATTTATGCATTTAGGAAAGCCGGAGCACTGCGCACGAAGTGAGTAGTTTCGCTAGTCAAGCACACGCGCCCGGGCTTGGTTAAAAGTTTGAGTTTTACTCCTTGTAAAAAGAAACACGTGATCATTGTAGAGTGAAAGTAGATTTGATTCTGTAAACGAATAAGTGAAACTCTTTGCCAACGCTATAGAACGTGCCTAACCTACCTAGTGAAGTGAAGGGTGAAAATTAATCCATATTTACAGCATTTTTTTCTGTTCCGAGTGTTTCTTTGAGAACGTACAATCAGTGTGGCAGTGTGTCGACTAGGAATGACGATAAAGTGAGTTTAGTCCGCACTAGACAGGTAGTGAAAATGCTAGTTAAATTATAGGAAAGGAAAAAGACCAGTTTGTTGAAGGTTCTATGCTCTTGTTGTAATTATAGTACTTATAGTAAGCCTTGCAATAAAAAAATGTTTCAAATTTCTCTAAAAAAATACAGTTGCGACGTGTTTTCTGTTGAGTAATGCTTCAAACAAGGATTGACACTATTTTAAAACTCACTGGACTCATTTTATTTACAATTTTCCCTTCAAATGGGCCTTTACTTTCGTATACTTTTAAATCCTACGTTAGAATAACTATATTTAAAATAGTTCTTCCCAAAATCAAGCTTAACAGCAAGACTAGCGTGAAGTTTTCCGCGCTGGCGCCCTGGCCGTTTTTTCCCAGCAACGGTTGAAACAGCGCCACATCTTCCATCGTAGAACTCCACCCAATGAGCTACACAAAAAAGGACATTGTTTGTAATCAGTACCTCGCAAAAGATTCCCGCGATCCATTCCCACCTACCTGTTCGTCACGATTCTGACTCTCCAACCATGCTTCGAGTGGTCGAAAAAACTCCAACAGTGGATCAACGGAAAGCCGAGACGTTTTCCCGCGCGTTAGCAGCTTTACCAACTGGGCCGATGAAAGTGATGCTCCTTGTTGCATCACATCGCTTGATGTAAAGAATGGACAATAAAAGTAAGCTGTGATTTTGGCGTAATGATGCAAAATGCCACTTACCTCAGAATGCGACCCGCTTCGCGCGACCGATAGATGTCGCACGTGTGTAGAGGACCGTAATGTTGCGCGGCCTGGCACAGCTCGGCGTATATCTGAAATTGAAGCACGGTCGCTACGAAATACTTGATATAATCCTGATCCGATATCACGTGATACTTGGCACCGGCATCGAAGTGTTCGAATCCTCGACCGGTCGGTGGTATCACGCCCTGGTACCGCAATCGAAGCTCCCACCAACGTGCATTCATTCCCACGGGTCCCTTCTCGAACACGTACCAACGCCACTGCAGTTGTGGAGAAGAAACAGATATAAATCACAGTATAAGGCTCTTGTGTACTCACACTTCCCAAATGTACCTTTTCGAGTGCTAAGCTGAACGCCATAAAAGGCAGTTTGTCTAGGGCGAGATTGAGCAGATATTCAATGCTGACCATCGTGTTCCCATTGGCAACCGTCACCGGACTGTTCAGTAACCCTATCTTTTGCAGATGAGCCGGTCCACCAACACTCAACGTTATCGCATTAGCCAGCGCTTCGTGGAACGCCGGATTTGGACCTTCGCGGTAGAGAAACGGTTGACTCGCGTACTGCATGTAGTACTGGATGTGTGTCATTTCGTGATGTGCACCGATAAAGTCTTCCAGCGACACCTGCGTGCACTGTTTGATGCGAAAGTCCACCTTGTTGCAGAAATCCCAAGCCGACGCACTGCACTGCCCGGTGCCGTCGTTCGGTTTCTGGAGCACCGAGTTACGCCAAAACTCCGGAGCCATCGGGGACAGCCCGATGGAGGTGAAGAATTCTTCGGCCGTTTGGAAGATCTTTGTCGGTGTGTAGCCCTGGCGCACCATTTCCCCCGACACGTCCGGTGTTTCGGATGGGCCCGGTTTAACGATGTCGATGATGTGACGCCAGTTCTGTGCCCACATGTTACCGAGCAGATGAGCCGGCAGTGGTCCATCTCGGCGGATCACATGGTCACTGTAGTGGCGAACTAATCCCTTCCGGACGAAGGTGAACAGCTGCTTGTACAGCGGTTGCACCTGACTCCAGAGATCGTTGACGGTGAAGAAAAACTCCCCATCTTCGTACACCGAACGCATCTGCTCACCGGCATCGTGAAACCCGTGCTGTTCCGCGGCTTGATTGGCCAGGTTCAAGTAACGCATGAACGTGTTCTTCACCGGTGGACCCGTTTTTTCACGCCACGCTACCCAGTAGTGCCGAAGTTCCGGTTCAGACCGACTCGTCTCCATTAGACGGGTTAGATCAGGGCTGATTTTAAGATCGCAGTAACCAGCGTAACCCGTAACGTAACTCGAACTGGGATAACTTCCAGCTGCTGACGAAAACGTACCCAAGTCGGTGGCATCAGTGCCGACTCGCCGGAAAGGACACACTTTGGCATTGTTATAGTTATCTTTCAGCAGCGCCAAAACATGCTGCAGTTCGGCGTACTTGTCGTCACCCAAACCACAGCGTCCCTGCTGCACAATCCGACCGAGCTGACGCCGGATGCTGGTGTCGATGATGCGCGACGAATCGAACGATACGGCACGACGCCAGCTTATGCACTCGAACCTGGACGCTAGGTTCTGCTGTTCACGCATGCGACGTTTGTTGAACTCCGTCCCATTGGTTGAGTACCGCCATTCGACGTTCGCAACCCGATTGCACATTTCGGCCGCCTCACGATCAAACTCACGCAAAAACTGGATCGCCTCCCCGAGATTGTCATTGTTTGTCTGGAAGCGAAAAATGTGGAGAGTGGAGATGAACATTCTTGAGGGTAACCATATTTAATCAGTCCATTTAATGTGTCTTATATTGAACACTCTGCACTTCACATTTGGATGTTATAACCCAGGTATAAGAACGAAAGAATAGTTCATGTCATTCAAATAATATGTTGCACTTTCTTATTTCTCTTTACCTCAGTGTAGCGAAGATCACTGATCTGACCACTGACGAGCACCCCGAGCAGAGTCCAACAGAACAAAACGCGCACCATAATGTCTACACTACAATTAATACATGCATCACTGCACACCGCGTTAACTTCAACTGCACCCAGATGCACCAAATATTTGTGTCGAAAAGATAGACTATTTCAACTCAACTCACGAGCCTACAAAAGGAGGGCTCTAGCACTGGTATGTAGCGGGAACGCATAGACACACCACCGTGGTCTTCCGAATCCGGTGCTGTACTGGCGGTTGGCCACAGTCAGTCGCGACGTCGTCAAGCGGTAAGCTGTCGGGTGGTTCCAGTAGTAGAAGTGATTCTCTCGTGATTACCCCCGCAGCCAGCCACAACCGAGCCGATCTGCGCTTCCTGGATAGAAGGGCAAAGCTTCTTACGATGGGCACATTTGATTACAACGTAGATGATTGTTTCGAAAATCACTCATCGTGACGATACTCATCCGTCGGTGGTTGTGGTGTGACTCTAGTAAATGGGTAGCGGAATGAGCGATGCGTACGACTTTTCTACGGCAGTCTAGCTGCGAGTGAAACTGTTTTCCGCCCAAAAAAGAAAACATATTTCACGATTGTTGGGGAAAGACGCCGTAATTTCTTCCAAGTTTCGAAGCGTTTCCAAATTCGCCAATTCACTTGGTGCTTTGAACAATATTGAAAGATCTTCGTGCTCATTATTTTATTATTTGAACACTCTTCAAGAGGAATGGCTTGAATTGCGTAATGTCTTTTTTTTTTCAAATCTCCATAAATCACCGTCAAGGGAAATGTGCAATTCTTTTAGCAAAATGTAACTATTTCCTTATAACTGTGCTAAAGCATCGAGTAGGTCTTCAGAACAAGTTAGCTCTCCGCGTGGTTCCACATCACAAAACGCAGAACTTGCTGAACAAACAACGGTACCAGTGGTTTGTAAACACCACACTCTGCACCTGAGAATTGTTTGCATGACAGCATTTAGACTGCAAAAGAAAATTAGCATACGGATTTCATTTCTTGCTTGCTAGTAAATTGTTTTATAGTTTTTTTTGAGTGGTTCTTACGTTGCATGTATTTTATTTAGGGTTTTAAACATGAAATCCGTGAAATGTAGACAAAATTCAAGACTCCCCTCGTTGAAACGTCTTTGATCAATTTGTTGTCCTTCGAGAACACCAAATTCATGCGTAAAGAAATTTAATTCAAATTAAATCCCATAAACATATTAACTAAGAACAATGAAACTTAGATTATTTTGCTTCAAGAAAAACGCAAAACAGCAAGAAAGCACACACATCACAACGTGTCGTCGTCATTTCAGCACACGGCACTTATTAACGTCCTCAAACGGGGGAGACTAATCGGAGCTTCCGGCGTAGATCCGCGTTCCGCCCGATAATCTGTGCACCGCGTAACGTCGTGCGCGAACAATGGATCAATTAGAGGTCGGGTTTTATTTTTCATCATCCATCCATCTGAGCAGCTATCTTCAGGTGACATCTTACGCTATTGACCTCATAAGTTATCATTTTTGTGTCATTCGGAACGCTTCACTGCCCGCGCGGTCTCAGTTATTTGCGGTCTTTGGTGTGCCGGTTTGTGATTTAAAGGAGGCATATGCATTTTCCCATAGAGAAACTGCGTCAGACCAAGCGATATTCTACCTTCAGACGTGTCGTGGATGATGGATTTTTTAGCATTTATTTAATCGTAAGTGTTGGATGAATACCGATTTCTTTCAGAATGGTTATTGGGAACGATGTGACAAATCAAAACGATAGTAGAGTGAAAAAAATCTTTAGGATGTTTCGGTACAAAACATGACGACCCACACCGACAATCCTACCTGTTCTAAGCTAGTTAAATGTTAAGAGCGCATTGCTAAAAAAAATACATATAACGGTTTAAAAAAGTGTTCGTACAGCGGTACGACTTCTACGAAAAGCTCGAATGGTTGGAAAACACAAAAAACTATTAATTCTGTTTGTTATAGAAATGTTGATGTGCTAGAAGAGCAACGTGCTAGAATGAAATGTGCTAGAAGAGCAACGT